>CAJPEX010004736.1:0-19858 GCA_905338405.1 Notodromas monacha | reverse complement strand
CCCCTTTTCCACTAATTATTAGAAAGAGTCATCAACGACTGATCATCGTTGACCAACAACTTTCGTAAAATAGTTTTTGGATAACAATTTTTTTTTTCTGCACACACGAACGTTCACGTATGCCCGGATTAGTTATACTGTACTGCATTAAACCGTGCAGATTTTGGGTCCATATGGGCCATCAGGAATTTTTTTCCGCAAAAACCCACTTTTCTTTTTATTTATTTTTTTTGCTAGACGTTATCGACTGCCTGATCAGCATTCTGCCAGGGAAAATAGGGGCATTTCGTCCATTCATCCATCCATTACGTGAGAGGGGTTTTCCGAAAAGTTTCTTTTGCTTGTTGTTCTCCAATCGTGATCTAGGCAATTCCCTGGGATCCCTCTCCTGTTGCATTTTCCGCCAAGTTCCAGGGATCTTTTCATGGGGGGAAGGGAAAACTCGTCCTTGATAGGCATCGCATAAAATGCCAGTCTACATCGACGTAATCCTGCACTGAATTTCAGCTGCTTGGTCATATATACAGGGCATTTGCAAAGGGTGTTTCAAAAAAATTACCGTAATGTGCAAAATTCCTCGATTTCTGGAAAGTTGAAATCTTGAGCGAAACAAATTCAGGGCCGCATTCACGTTGGTAATGAATATTTCGAGAAAACATTTCTTGCCCCAAAGGCAAAAAAAAAAAATGAAATCATCATTTCAATCCCCCTGAAAATTTCTGTAAACTTTATGCGCATGCTTGTAACACATTTTTAGCTCATTTTTAATCTGGTTGAATTGGTTGAGTCACTGATTTTCTAGATAAAAAAAGTTCCTTGAAAAGTTTGGATAATCTACTGTAAATCAATTCCAAAATCGAGATCTTAATAAACAATATTTACTCTCAAATTGGTGTAATATTAGCTGTTAGATCGGGACCCAATAATTAATATGGAAACAAGCTGATCTTGCATCTCAAAAAATCCCTCTAAAAATGTAAAGAATTTAATTGAAAACTAATTTAATTTGACAAACGTTCCTAAATGGCTAATTTCAAGTTTTTTCGATTTATTTTGCTAACAGGCCAATTTTGAGCAATTTTTGGGATATTTTATTCAAATTCGCAATATAAATCCTCTATAAGTGTATTTTTGTCTTTCGGACACCTTTTTATCCCAAAAGGACAGGTTGTGTGTGGGGGTTTTAGCCCGCAGTTATTTTCTGTTTTAGAGTTGCGAAATAATTTATGTTGAATTTTTTGAAGCTTTTTAAATTTTTTCCAAACAAGTGAACTGTTTTCCTGCTTTAAAATATTCCCATTGAGGACTATAAGAAAAAATAATCAAAAATACAGATATTCCAACATATTGATGCAACCTGCGGAAAAATCATGTCTGCTTATCTTTTAACCTCACTGTATAAAGTCTTAGTATCTTTACTGAAGATTGTTTTCCCTTTTTGCGTATTTATTGATGCTCATAAGCGGTGCAAGAGGAATTCAGGACCATATATGGAACATGTTATTGACTCAAAACCACAATTTCAGTGGCACTTTGACTGCCAGCGACATCTACGCGAGCCCAACAAATTTCCTCTGCGCAGTGGACAAAAGAAGCCCTTCAAGCAGACAATCATCCTCTCGCACGCAACACCCTGCACATGAAAAGAGTTGGTTTTGCATGCGAGCCAATTTTCGCACTGCCTCTAATTTCACCATCCTGAAAGAACGAGGGGACGTTTTTATGCCCTTATACAATCCCTGTCCAACTGTTTGAATGAGCTTTCTTTTCTATGTGAGCAGAAACGATCATCCATCACGCCTTGCTGTGCTGTTTTTCGTTATTCCCCCGCACAAACTTGGGGGTCGTTGAAGAGATAATTCACTGTGAAACGAGATCGCAGCTAGGGGGGTTTCGACTCTGTCCTCGTCCCCCTTTTCATTATTCTCTGTCTTGCTGGATGAGGGGAAAGATGGGTTTGTTTGATTATGCACAGTTATTGAATCAGCCTCGTTGTCGGAACTGTTGGGCTGTTCAAACCTGGAAATGATCCGGGGGTCCTGTATTTTTCTTTTCAAATCTCATGATGCTGTGAAAAGGACAATTATCTGATGTCATAATCAGTGGAAAAAGGGGGGGGGTTAATGTTGTTCACAGGAAATTAGTATTCTTGAAGTGCATTTTATTTACAGAATAAAATTCCTGGAATGAGAATGCCGCCTAAAAGGTAATAGCAAATTTTCCGAGATTTCATGTGAAGAACAAAACTAAGAAAAAAAGGTTTAAAATCCTTCAGTGTGAAGCTTTTTTCAAAATTGTCATCACAGTATTTGTAAAGTGGGTTCTCGAATAACGATAGACCCACGCAATCAAATAAAAAGTTTAATCAGGAAGAGTGACTCACATGACGAAATTGTTTCACATTAAAAAAACCAATGACTGAAATCATCATTTCAATCCCCTTGACAATTTCTGTAAACTTTATGCGCATGCTTGTATCAGTTGTTTGAATTTTGGGCACAAAAACGCCCAAACTTCAACAAGTTTTCAATTTAAACTTTAGATTTTTTCAAAAAATTGAGGAAAAATTAGAAGGTATATCCTTGCCTCTTGTTGCAAATAAAAGAGATTAAATTCAGAAAGGTCAGAACATAAACTTACACCTAAATTCCCTACTATTGAATTCAATTCACCGTTTTTCCCAACACTATGAAAATTAAACACATGTAAGGGTTAATTACAACCTTTTTCAGTGTGTCTATAACGACTTCAAGGGAATTTGCATTTTGAATTATTAAAATCCCGAATAACGGAACACACCCAGTAACGGATTAATTTCTTTATATGCGATCCCTCACTGCGCATTAATTCGTCTCAATCGTAAATATACGTAACAACAGATACTTAATGCAAAAAAGAGCAAGAAAGTAAATTTTTTCCTGCCCATTTCTGAGTATCAACTGAAATCTTTCGGATGAAATCATAGATATGCGCGAAAAAAAAGAAACAGGCAACAATTTTGAATCTTGAGCACCTTTTAAATTGACAGAGTGACGTTTTATTTTTCGAGAAATTCGTTAACCGTTCGACAAATGTGGGATGATATATTTTGATTGATAGATGGAGACTCATATAAGGCTATTTCGAAATAACTTTTCCTTCCGCTGAACTCTCCAGAATTATCATTTTATAGCATGAGGGCGTTTATTTTAAATAACAGCACGATTATTATTTTTTTTTCTTGTTGCCTAGATTATTCAAGAATACACTTGTCTGTGTAAATCAGAGAAAGTACAATACGATAAATTTTGAAGGAAAAATTAGCAGGACGCTGCGCTTATTCAAATCATAACCCACCACATTAAAAAAATAAGTAAAAAATACTCTGCTCGATGACGCATCCCGTTCGGAAAAGCCGGAACTCTTCCTGTGTTCTTGTGTGTATATATATGTGTGTGTGTGTCCAGAACCCCTGCTTCTCTGCACAGCTGGTTGAACAGAACAGGATGGATGATGACAAACGAGGCTCCACGTTTTAATCCCCGAAATTGCGGTTTTTTCCGCGCTTCATCACTCCGAAAGAAAAAATAAAAATAAAAAAGCTAGTAGAACAGACCACGACACTCTCACTAAAATAACGGACTCGACATGGACAAGAGGCAGGGAAAAAAAATGAGATAAATAAAATAAGGGGAGAGATTCGAGATGAAGACAGCAACCGATTGGGACTGACATCTCTCTGTAGGGACACACGAGACGGGGTTTTTTAAAAGTTCTTATACTCACAAATTCCTCATATACCAGGCAGATAAAAAAAAACCTTTTCGCAAATTCTCAGTATAATTTTTTTGCGATGAAAAAGCATTCAAGGCTCTGGTCCTTCACATTTTCGCAAGTTCGTCCCGGAAAAAAATCGTTTTTGTAAAACGTAAAATGTAAAAAATAAAATGATTGCATGGGGAAGACCAACAAATTGAAACGTATTCCCTTCTGAATTCTTTAATCAATTTTCAAAATTCCCTAGCTCTAAATTGTGAAATTCAACCCTCATTGGAGGTCTCAAAAGCCAGTGTGATTCAAAAATATTTTCTAGGTTGATATAAAGGTTTTGACATTCTTCAGAAAGAAAATTATTTTCACAACAGGAAATAGAATATTCTGATAGTAATTTCAAACTCACCACGACGTAAAAAGGAAAAATGAACTGTAAATGGAAAACTTGCGTACACTTGAACACGATAATACAGTAGCATGAAATATAATATTATTCCAAAAATTTGTATTTAAACCCCATGATGAAGTTAAACTATAAAGTTTCAATCATCCCTGGCGAAATACTACATTTTTAAACTGCTTGAATCCCTTTAATGCCGAAGACTTTGGTTGATAATCTTTTTATATTCTGTGAATGATTGGTCATCGTTTAAAATAAACTCAGTTCTGGAGGTATTTCTGAGTGAAAAATTCGTAAATGAGTTATATTCTTTGCGTTTTTCTCGGAGAAACACGCTTTTTGGGATAACCGTTTGCTGTACAAGGTTTTGATTAAAGAAAACGCTTGTTGCAACCCGTTTGAAAAATATAAAAGGGCATAAAAGGAATGTTCAATCTGCCATGATGGTGTTCGAAGATTCGTTTTTCATCTCCGAAACAGGAAAAAGATTTTTTTATTGCTGGTGCAATCAAACACGGCAATCCCGAGAACATGAGCTGAAATAATTCAGACAGGCAAATAACTCTGCAAAAAATGAGCAGCAATTTGGCTCGCAGTCAAATGGGAAGGGAAGAGAAGAATGCTTCCAATTCAAGCCACGTTTTGAGTGACCAAGAAAATGAATGTTATATTACGGTATTTATTCGAGTACCAGGTGCAGCTTCTTTCCAAAATAAAGAGGAAGAAAAAGAGGATGGTCATAGGAGTGGATAACAGTTGGAAAATATTCAAATTTTGGTGCACATGAAACTTCATTCCAACAGAGAATTTTTTGCCAATTTAAATAGCAAATTTAAAAATGGAAGAGATGGAAAAATGTCATTCAATCTTTCTACAGTCAAAAGCAAATTTTAGATTCTGATCAGTCTTGTTTTTAAAATATTTCAATTTTCAGTCTCTGAAACTATGGTGGCAAATATCTTACTTGGAGATACAGTTTTATCCAAAATTTAGGTTTAAAAATTCAGGTGCATGCATAACTTCAACGTGTTTGGTCTTTGAAAGTACAGGTGGTGCCCCAAAATTTGACCCAAATCCATTGCTGGACTAGGTCAAAATTGCAAAGTGGCCAAACTGCAAGGCAATGTCAAATGCAATGTTTTCTACATCATATTCTATGTTTTTTCCATCTCTGTGGGTTGAATTGTGGGTCCTATGTTGAACTGTGATTCAACCTCCCAACAAATTTGACTGTCAAATTGCGGGATTGTCAAATTGCAGGAGGTTGCATTGCAAGGTACCACCTTTATTGTTGAAATTTGCCAAGTTGACATACCAACAAATTGTTGGTCTCTTTTTTAAATCCTGAGCTGATTGACATGTTCTGTTTTAATTTTTTGAACCTTTGTTGAAACATTGCCAAGAATACATGATATCTACGACATTTACAAAAATACCAGGCACACCTTTTATTTTTGCAAAATTGAGAGAAGGAAGGGGTAAATTTCATAGGTGGATGTAATTTTTTTCAAGAAGTTTGAAAAGTTTTGATGTGCAGTATACTTGATTTTAATGGGACATTGTGAAGCAATTTTATCAGAGAAAATATTTTTATGGAAAAAATTTTGAAAATTAATTGAGTTCATGTTCAATTCATGTCAAAATTCAAATTTTTGAACAATTAAATTTATGGAATCTCTAAAATGTGGTGTGTGCCAGCTTGCTTGGGGATAATTTGTGGCTCCAATTCCATTTAAATTTTAGACTGAAAAGCCTGGATTTGTGTCTTACTTGAGGTCATGCGGTACTTGAGTACTATAGATACAGTATTCATTTCCATGAGAAATTGCCTGTTTTCCTTCTTTCTTTTTTTTTCCACTGAGAGAAAAGGCCTGAAAACTTTGGAAAATACCCCGACATGAACGGGACAGGGCAAAGACAAGCCAGGGCAGACCTCCCCCGAGTGATTGCCTGCATTATTCATATTGCCCCCAGGGTGTGCAGAGACGGCAAGACGGCCCAAGCGATGCTGACAGGAGAGAAGCCCCATAATTCACACCTCGGATGGGTGCGATGACGAGAGGAAAGTGGGGGGGGAATGGGTAACCCGATACCCCGGGTTCCTTATAGCCGCTGCTTCTGCAGCCTGGAAAAGCTACTTTACCTATTCTATTGCTCGGAAGAACCTGGAAATTTCTCTCTTTCTCTCTCCCCAGTTCTGGGTCCAATCTTCAGGGATGGGAGAAACGGAGCCGTCTTGCAAATTGCGCTGTTGTCTCGCGCAGATGATTTGCATGCCGTTCTCCCCCCGTCTTCTTTCCACTACTGTACCTTGAGAACAAGCACAAACAATGCTTCTTTCTTTCTTTCTTTCTTTTGTGCAGGGTGCTCCTTTTTGCGAAGGTTTCGCGCGTTTTTTTTATTCTCATTTTACCCCAGCTCCGTTGTGCAAATGTGGGTGTGGTATGAAAACAAATGGTATATGCCCGACAGGTTCTCACAGCTTTGTGCTTAATGCTCTTTCGTTCGTCTGCAAACATCTCACACATTGCTAATGACGAAAATAATGGAAAACGTCAGCATTTTTCCACGTCTCCAGCGATATCATTGCATTGATGATGAAATGAAAAATTGATTCTGAAACATTAATGCGCTTCTCGAAAGACAGTCACAGCAAAAGAAAAAAAAGAAGCGATAACTTCACCACATCGTAGTAAGTTTTATAGTGAGCAGACCCCCACATGCGGACACCTCGACCTGCGGACAATTCGACTTGGGGACACTTATTGTATCATAAAAAATTAATAAAAAGTCCCCAACATGAGGACACTGACTCGACATAGGGGCATTTTGTTATAAATTGCAAATACATTTCAGGCCAAATTACAAGAAACAGATATTTCAAACCTTAAAATTGATGTAAGAAAAGTTCTTGGGCATTTCNAAACCTTAAAATTGATGTAAGAAAAGTTCTTGGGCATTTCTCTCACCAATTTATCATCCATTTAGCTAATTTAAAAAATTACCTCCAGCAGAGAGGGACTTCCTTCTCTCTTTTTCACTTGAATATTATTTTTACAGAGAATGCCAACATTTCTATGTAACATACAGAGGTAGCCGTATTGAATTCCCCAAATGCCCATATTGTGTTGAAATATATGATTGGAATCAGTTTAAATTGGGAGGCCATTTTTATTTTCAAGGAATTATGGTGAGTATTTTGTACATAAAACAACAAATAAAAATTATGTAATGTAAGTCTATAAGGGAAAATGAGACTCAACTTGGGGACATTTTGACTTAGGGACACTCTTGATGCACCAATCACGTCCGCATCTTGGGGGCTCACTGTATTTTATTCTAACCGCATTGCACATTCACGTTTTTCAGAGTTCAGAATCAGACTAATGTCAAGAAATCTACATTTTCAAAAACTGCTTGATCCATAAAACACGATCAAGATAAATTCTGCCATTTTATATTTTTATAACTTTTCTAAAATTAAATTCTTACTTCTGAAGAGTGCAGAAGCTTTGTGTGCCGACTGAGTTTTTAGATTTTTTTTAAACTTCAACAAAAAGCTTTGCTAATATTCGTGCCATATTTTAATCTCGGAGTACAAATAAAATTTATTCAAACGACTTTTTTTTAAAGAAATGTGACAGCGAAAAAGATTAGCGATGTGCGGAGATCGCCTCTGAATTTAACATCACCAACAAACAACAAACATTATTTGCCTGCAGCACGTGGAAAACATTTACACGATGCACAGGAAAATATGACTCTGGTTTGTCTTTGAAATTTGACAGCGAAACCATTGCAAAAAACAAAAGTATCATGGCTTCCGTGCTCGTTAATCAACCGCCCCTGCTGTCGACTCCTTACACTGACTCTGGCAGAAACATTGCGCAGTTTGGCCAACTCTGCAAATGTTCTGACAACATGATTGCTGGGGCTGCTTGCTGGGATACAATTGCCCACCGCCGCCACTGTTTTATGTTCTGTTTTTGTTTTTGGTTTTTTTTTTTTTATCCCTCGGCTCTCGCTGTGAAATGAAGATTACACTTGTGGAAAACTCGGACACAGGACAGGGGTGTGCAAAAATGATGTCTTCCACAGGAAAGGAAATCTCCGGAAACAGCGCGAAATTGTAGTTGAAATACCGTAGAAACAGTTGTAATTTTCTGTTGCATTGACAGTCTCCGGTTTCAGGTGGCAATCATGCATCATTGCTAAAATTCAAAGATTAATGCATATAAGAAAAAATTCCAGTCACTTAGTTTTCATTTCATAAATCTGAAATTAACGTTTTGAAAAAAGTTTTTGGCAGGAAATAGGACGAAATATCCCCCATATACTCCTAATGATTGATTTGAAGTAAAAGCTTCATTTGCCACCTGTCAGCATTGACAAGGTTCAAACAATTTTCCCAAATCAATTGAACCAATGCTGATCTATCAAAAATAATTTACTTTATAGATATTAAAAGAAAATACATCAAAGTACATGCAAAAGTATGAATAATGAATTGCCATCATTATTTACAATGACAAAAGTTACAGCCCATGGCAATTAATGAGCAAAAATTAAAGCAAAAGCTGTTCACTCTGTTTTCAGGTAATTTTTAAATGATAACAAATTTAGAAATGATCTTTGAGGGGAAATAATGTAAAGCTAGCACTTTTTCCTGATCCTCCAAGATTTTACATCATTTTTTAAAAAATTGGAGATTTTTATAGCATGTTAAATGATGAATTCAAACACTACATCATCTTTTAAAAATTTTCTTTTTATTTGAATGGAATATAGAACGTTGCCAGCCAAAGCCCAGCTTTAAAAAGCAAATAAAAAGGGTTTAAAATGTTTCATTTCATGGTTTTATCCGTCACTTATGCGTGGATTTTCCGATGCAAAATTTGACAAATAATAATGGCGCTGTCCAATATGCGGAAGATATCTTTGCACTGCGTAAATCTTGCAGTATTTTCTTCCACTCATGGTTTTTTTTTAGTTTGCAAATAATACTGCAGGAATTATTTGCCTCTTCACTCTCCTGAGTGAGGAAAAAATTGATCCCATAAAATGAATGTCTTGATTGCGCAAAAAAGACGCGATACCAAAAAAACGCGAGAAATCCTCTCCCGTCATGACTAACACCCAGGAATAATCCGATTAAAACTTTTTTGCTCGCTGTTTCCAACCCCTGAAAACCTGCCGCACGTGGCAACGCATTTACTACTGCTGTGTACATCGCACACAAGCCACCGGCGAAGTAATAATAAAACTGCAATATTCCCAGATGTTGTAAACTAGACAGAATCATGTTTTTCCTCCATATCCTGCAACATTTGACTCACCCTGTGCACGCGAGCATCATCAACACTGCGAATTGTGGGCAGTTTGTTCCTCCACCCCATCAGGCCCTTGTAAAAACGGCCCCCTGAAACTGGAACAATACATATATACTATATGATATGCCAAAAATAAAAATAAAAGATAAACAGGCGTCTGCTTAATATGAAAACCCCAGCAGGAAAGTCATACACCAGAAGCAGCAGACGCCAACATAAAAACGAGGAAAAATTACTGGCCCGTCGCAGAGGGCGAGACTTTTTGCAGAAGGAGTCTGTGCATATCAGGGGGATACCCTAAAAATGAAGGGGGGGGGGGGAGAAAAGGAGGATCCAATAATGCCTGCACAGGAAGAAGAAGAAGAAGCAGGAAGGGTTTTGATTGTTGCTCGAATTAATCCTGGCGTGGGTCATTTATCAACCCTGCAGACAACCCGGAGTTAATCTCCCTGTGCTGGTGCAAAGTGCTGGCAATTACGTCTCCCCCGGAAAACCCCCCTTTGTTTTCCCGGGTTTTCCTATATAACCCCCCCACCCGCTTTCTTGTCGGTCTCATCAGTGCATAGAGTAATCTTCAAATAACTCATATATCTCGTATGCCGCTTATTGCGCTTATCTGTGTGCGTATCAGCATGTGTGTGTGTGTGTTCAAGACCCTGAAATCTGAGGTGCATATTATATGCCATACTTACTCAAATATCTCACGCCTGTGGCGGAATAATTATAACTCCGAACACTCATTTAAATGTGTGTGACCATGACGTCACAAACTTGTGCTGACATCACAATCATCAATTAATCTCGACGAATGCTAGATCAATCAAAACTGACTGCCATTAGATAGCAGTCTTTGCTCATCGCATATTTGAGATGCATGTTTAATCCTTTCAGCCAATCAGGTGCAAAGACATGGGTCACTCGGCTTGACCACAATTCCTGAGAGAGAGAGAGAAAGAAAGAATCAGGAAGGAGAATTCAGTGATGCAAATGTTTCAGAAATTTAACATCAATTCCTGATTCGCTGTAAAGTACTCATACACTTCACAACGTTTTTTATTGTTTTTATTCTAGTAATACCCCGGCCCACTTGCATGATTTTTGAAATAGAGGTAACTGCAGAGGGTACTTGTGGAAGGACAGGTATATTTTCAACTCTTATATGACACATATACGCAATGCGAAATCATGGCTCGATTTGGCACATAAAAAATGTTTCAACCAATTAAAATATTTTTCGGTAGGTCTTTAAAATCCTGGAAGAATTACGTATCTGTCAAACTAAAACTTCTGCTATGTTCCCACAAATAAAAATTCTGTAAATAAGTTGTCATAAAATTGGACTTGGGTTTATGCTGTTTCTGGTCTTTCTTCCAGATGAGAGAGGACCAGCGAAATCCATCTGCTATAAATAAAAAATCACATTAAATAAGTTGGAAAATAGTTCCATTGAAATCGGAAAGATGCGAGGGAAGTTTATTAAAATCTAAGTGAAACTCATGAGATCCCTGGAAGTTTGGTGCTGCAATATTCGACCTTGATATAAAAAGCTGTCTCTGAAAAAGTGTTTAAGGTTTATTCAATTATGGTAATGCAGTAGTTTTAATTTATTTTTTTAATATGGTAGAACATTTCAGGCTTTGCTACGATGAAAAATTATGCTAAAGAAATCTTCATTTTCCACTCTGCCTTTGTAGAATCAGCCCAGTTGTATTTCATGGATTGTATTTTCTTTTATTTTTGTTATCAATTTGTGCTTTCCTGCTCTGAAGTAATTAAATGTCATTGAGTGGATTTGGGTTGGGTGGGAAGGGGGTTTGGTTGTGGAAATCTTGATTGAACCTCGTGAGCACTGAAAAGTGGCAAATAAAGTGTTCTGTTCATTCATTCATTCCTTTGTAGAGGTATCAACCAGTCAGCATGGTTTAGTGAATAACTCCCACAGTAATTTTAAACTTAGCTTACTTGGGTATTGTTATCTTAACTGGTTGAATGGTATGCGGTCACAACCAGATAGATAAACACTCAATATATATGTAAAAATATATATGACTAAATATATTCTTTGGTTTTGATAAATCACAATACACTCAAATATACACAACACAGTCAAGATACTTTTAGTTTAAAGAAGTCTTGCTAAAACAATACAAGTCTTCTTGAGAACAATTGTGAGAGTCTCCAACTCAATTCTCTCTGGAAGATTCTGAAGAGTGATATAAATATGGAAGTATTTATACTTCCACATATTTGGCTCATGAAATAGTTTCAGAG
Source organism: Notodromas monacha (assembly GCA_905338405.1). Classification (NCBI taxonomy): domain Eukaryota; kingdom Metazoa; phylum Arthropoda; class Ostracoda; order Podocopida; family Cyprididae; genus Notodromas; species Notodromas monacha. Next base: position 8,104 of record CAJPEX010004736.1, on the reverse strand, counting down.
CTAGAAAGCTTAACCAGGTCTTTAGGCCAGGATGCTGGGTTCTCAGGAACCAGCACAAAATATATTAAGAGAAGAAACTAAGTTCCAGGAAGCTGTAATTACCATCTGTTACTGTCAGCAAGAAAATGGAACAGAAAAATAGAGTTGCAAAGAAAATGAGTCACGCGCATTAATGGGGGATAGCACAGAAGTTTACAAACCAAAACAAGGAGAGAATAAATACGTGGGAAAATCTTCAGCCATTATTTTGTATTTCAAGAAGGAAGACATAACCATAAAAGAAACTGAAACTAAAGTGTTGAGCTTGTTGTAGGATAACAGTATCTTATACTCAATCAGTTCATTCTAATTACAGTACAGTATTTAAATGTATCATATGTAGCAAAATTCTTTTTTTTTTTCTTTCCAGGAGGGCTCAAGATTGAGGGAGCAAGAGACCTAAGAGCAAGAAAGGCCTAGCACACAGAGCAAAACTCTCTCTCTCATTCTTCCTCTCTCTCTCCCTCTCTCTTTGGTCTATCTTTCAATCCTTCTTTTCCTTGCGACCTGCTGCACAACTCGATCTATCATTCCGTGGGCTCGAAAGTGTTCCGATGAAATTCCTCAACTTTTCCTTCATGAGATGATGCCGCTTTGGGGGGCGAATTCGAGCAAACTTCCGCCCCCGTGAACAATAAAAGCCCCTCTCCCCATATTTCTGTCCATTATGCGAGTTCATTACTCGGCTCCCGGACTCACGCATCAGCTGTAAGGGGGAAAGCGAGGGTTTAATTTGCATTCCGTCCCACACTGCTCCCTTGAGTCACCCGCACTCGCTGCGCGCCGAAAATTTCCCTGTTCCATTTTTTCAAAAAATGAAAATAAAAATATCTTGGGCGAAACCCCCAATTTTGGATGGTTTTATTTAGTTGCCCCAGACCCCCGGGTCAGTGTTACCATTGGAGTGGATACATTTAAAGTAAAGGGAGTTTTGGTGTTGAATACTGTATGTGGATGAGCTCTCGACTTGAAGGAAAAAAAATGATAACAAATGAAGTAAGAGAACAAACTGGGTTACATTTAGCCTCCGTTTTGCGAGTTATTCACAAGGTTGTGTCAGGTTAATACAGTGAAACCCCGAGATGTGGACATAATAGGTGTCCATTATACACTGAAGTGTCCCTATGACCTTGTCCATATTTTCCCATGGACTTCAATGGTAACGCATTTTATTGGTTCTCTAGTTCATCAAAAATGGAAATAAATTCCCAAAAATCAAATAAAATGTGTTTCTCAACTGACAGATACAGAATATTACCTTGTACAGCAGAGTAATAGGAAACCACACATAATCTTCCGGCATCAAAAGAATTCCAAAAAGCAGAGAAAAAGTACAAGTTTTGCTGTAGTGTGCACTAATGATGGAGAATACTCAAAGCATAATAATCACAAAATTATTTTTATATTACAAATTTGAGTGAATTGCAGATCCAGAATCCCTTTTTCAGAGACAGCTATTCTGTATTACGATCAAATCTTGTGATAATATTTCACACTTCAATTCGCGAAATTTAGTAACTGTATTTCATGGACTTCATTTGTGTGCGTCATGTTCTTCCTGGTTGGCTCACGACAGGGGTTCTCTATGTCCCAAGAAAAAGAAGTGAAGAAATAAGTGGTGAACACTAGGGTTGAGAGCAAAAATGAGTCTCAATTTTTTCATTTTGAGAAGATCAATCCCCAATAGTGAAAAGAATCACACATTTCAAAGGAATTCAAGACTCGTTTCATCAGCCCAAGGCATACGGGTAATTTTTTCTTCGATGAATTGACATTTATACTTGCCGTCACAAGATAAACGCATTTTTGCATTTATAAGGAGACACAATTTTGAAATGCATTTTTACCTATCTTTAAATTTAGCTGCCATTGAGCGAAAGTGTTTTTCTTGCAGTCGACGCATGTCTATTCTTTTGAAAGTGTAATCCCATGTTTATTATTCAACTCCATAAACCGGAAAGGAAAAAAAATAAAAATAAAAGAAAAAGCAGAGCAGTTTCAACCGTGTATGGAACTTGTAAAGATTCAGAATCTCTGAATTGATTCCGAGAGGAACGAAGCTTGAAGTAAAAAAATACATGAATCATTTCAAGGTCAACCTCAATCTGAAAGTAAATCAGGCTGTGCGGGTTTTATAATTTCCAACCGGAAATTGTTTTTCCTTGATCATTCCCTGGTATTGGTTACTATAAGTCCAATAAGAATGAAAAAAGGAAAAGAATAGTTTGTAAAGTAATAAGTAAATCAGGCTGTGCGGGTTTTATAATTTCCAACCGGAAATTGTTTTTCCTTGATCATTCCCTGGTATTGGTTACTATAAGTCCAATAAGAATGAAAAAAGGAAAAGAATAGTTTGTAAAGTAATAGTCACAGTATTTCGTGATGATGGTGAATTGACAATCACGGCGGAAAACCTCAAAGGATCTGCGGGATCGATTGCCTGCAATCGGGGTAACAGAACGTAAAAGTAGTAGGGCAAGTTTCTTAAGGTAAAGGTAAGGAGACATAACGTCAGCTGTTAATGAAACAACAATGTCTTACTTTTCTGAGTACCTTGAAGAAGTTCATTTGCACCTGAGTGGTCTCTGCAATTATTCTGTGTACAGTCCAACCTCTCAAAGTGGAATTTAAAGGGAACAGTAAAAATAAATTCGATTTAAGGAGCTTTTGAGTTGGAGAAACAAGCCTTTTTGTTGTAGGAAACCCTTGATGCGTCCAAGTTCACCATCCTGTCATCTCATTTTAGAAGCAAGTGAAGGCTCAAAATATTACCAACTACAATTTATGGAAATTCTTCAATCTTATTTCCCAGAAAAAAATGCAAGTTTCCTGACTCAAAACCTCTGTAACTTTTGCTGGTCCCATGAAATTCGACGTTGAAAGGTTTGACTGTATTTCAATTCCTTTTAAAATTGAGATCTCATAAGATTCCTTTATTATTATTATTTTTTAATTTTACTGTATGTCTATGTACATCTCGGGGTAGTAAATCTCCCTTTTCTTTCCTAGCAGTAGTAGTGGCCTTCTTCTTGAAGGAAGTAACGGTAAGGTAGTTACTTTATCCGCTTACACGCCTTCAAATCAGCAGGTAAGTAACAGGGTGGGTAATGCCCCTCTTTTTGATACGCACACCTGAACTGTGAGAGCTGTCAATAACCAGAGAACACTCACCTCAACCCGGTTCAATGGGGGGCCGGGGTAGACGACAGACAGACAGAGACAGACAGAAGACAAGACCTTACTCGTCGGCTCATTTGCCATTCCGTCCTTCTGCAAAAAAGCGGGACCCGGCGGGAGGAAATGGTTTGCACACGGAGACCACCCCAAAATTACTTTTCCTGGCTCAGACAATCCCTTTATTGCACTATTCCAGTGTTCCCCAACCTTTTTGGTCCCACACAGACTGGCTAATTTTCATAATTATTTTTTGCAGACCAGCACATTTCCAAACCATTTTTTGCGGACCAGCAAAGGTTTATGGAATTCATTGCTACTTTTGCAAAATTCATTAGTCTGCTGGAGAAATTTCCCGCGGACCAGCAAAAAACGTCTGCGGACCACGGGTTGGGGAACACTGCACCATTCCACCTGTCTTTGTCTCTTTTTTTTTCTTGTTCAAAAAATGAGAGGAAATTAGAGACAAAAACTGTGCATTCTCGAACGTGACGGAATAAATATGGCGAATAAGTGGCTTCGATGCCCCGTCGACTCGATAAAAGCTCCAATTTTTCAAGAAGATGCTGCTTCTCGAAATTCAGTCCGAGGCAGCAAGTTGATTTCTTTCATTTCCCCTCCCGCTTTCCAGAGGGATTCCAGATACTGGTCTGCTTGAAATGAATACATATTCAGAAAGGGATTGAGAGAAAAAAATGTAAAAGAAAAGCCAGGAGGGGAAAAGGGGGGGGGGGGCAATGAAATCGAAGGCGAGTGCGGGTGCATATGAATGAGGGGTGCGTAAGGAAAATAAGAATAATAATAAAAACCTAGGTGCGGGGTTGCGAGACCAGGACCAGAAGCAGGAGCTAGAGGAAGAAGAGGGTATCATAACACCATCGGGGATGAACAGAACCCGGGAACGGAATCAGAACCCGCGTCTCTTCAGTGGCACCAGACCGCGAAATTCGAAACCCGGATCGCGCGCCTTTTTTTTCCTCCCCAGCGGTGCCAGATTCCGTGAACCCAATAATTCTTCGGTGGAATTATGCAATGTCTTTATTGCCATTCTCTCCAAGGGTCGCCAGGCGAGGATCAACGCATTTTTATTCCAGAGACATTTACATGTTATTTTCCTCTTCCGGTTGCTGGAATACAGAAGAAAAAACGCGTCAAATAATCAGTACAAATTATATTTTTTAACCCGAAAAATAAATTAGGAAGCTTAATTTTTCAGTAGACCGTATTTTAGAAAATACATGAAATTCTTGAGTCATGATTGGAATTCTCCTCACATTTTTTGTATCTGGAAATTATCGTGGTATTGGATCCTGATGGTATTCAAGGTAGAGCGGGAGGATTAGGAAAAATAAAATTTGAAAATCCAGGAGAAGATCTCATTTTTACCTTTAACTTACGTATACCTTGAAGTTCAGGATATTGTCTGATGATACTGCATTTTAATACCTTGTTTCATGACTGATACGATTGATACTTTCCAAGAGGGAACAGACCATAAGGGTTATTTGTGTCTTGAAAGGCCTAATCCCTATTTTATTTATCCTTTTACTTGAAAAAAACTGTTAAAAAGAAAATATATAAAAATCGTAGGTTTTTGCATCAATTCAGGCTCTGTGTGCATGGCTTGCAAGGGAACTTTTTCGTCGACTTTTATGATGCATTCAGTTATATGGATCTATTTCGACAATAATTTGTAATTAGAGTGGATTAGATTATTCTATCTTCAAATTGCATGCTAATGTTAATTTGGATTGAATTACAGTATTGTACTTTAATTCACCTACAACAGTATTCAAATTGTGCGCTCGTTGACATTCAATATTCACGCAATATTTCAAAAAGACATTTTTACATTAAATGTGGGCTCCTGCTCTGCAAAAGACCCGATACAATAAAATGTTAGCAATATTATATTTCAGGGTAAATAACTAACATGATATAATTTTTTGGAATAAAAAAATTCTGCCTTTATAAGAAGCACATTTTAGCTAGTTTTAAGCAGCAACTGACACTTTCCAAACAATTGAGCAACATTAATTGAAAAAATCTTCAGATTAGCCGTGGAAGGCCAATTTTAGTGCTTTCCCTGGACCTTCTGGATTGAATTGATTTCTAAAGGTTTTATAGGAGCACAGCCTTCAAGGAGCTCTTTTTTCTTTTTTAAGTCAAATATTTTTGGTGGGGATGGAAGGAAGTGTTAAACCCTTTTGCAGCAAAGTTGGGATATTTTTGCAAAATTTTGTCCCCTTGAGCATGACATAAAAGAGTATATTTTTGTACCAAGACAAGAAAAGAAGGAAAAATTCCAATATATTTTTTTTAATACTGTAGAAAATTTTGCCTAAAAATAAAAAAAATTCTCCCTGGTTAGTGTTTTTTTCCTGGGTTTCAAGCATGGGATTACCTTTGAAAATTTGTTAAAACAAAAGGATTCACCCTTCCCAGATTTTCCTACACTTGAGCCATTTTAACCTCTGTACATTTCTCCAAGTAACCTTTGGTCCAACTGAAATGTGCCTGTGGGAAAAAAAGTCTGGACTTTGCCACAGAATAGAAATGAGGCTGTTGCAGCCCAAGGGTTGAGCAGTCTTATCTTTTTCAAGTCTTGGGTCATACTTTTTGTAAAAAAAAAAAAATATGTAGCATCTTGCAAGTGCGGCTGAAGCATCCCAGGAAAAAAAACCCCATCAAAATTGAAACTTCATTTGCCTCCTTCCCCCTCTCCCCTTATCATAAGCCAGAATTGCTGCTTTGGCATGAATGAATGGCCTAACTATGTACACAGGCATTACTAAATGAAAATTTTCACACACATACACACATATAATGTGCCCCCCATGTGGCAGACCTGATGCCACCAGTCTTAAACTGCCTTTCCGTAATGCGGCTCACGTGCCGTTCCGCAGTCGGCTGAGCCTCACCATTGTTCCTCGCGTTTTAACGCTTAAACCGTAGTGGGGTCACAAAGTAAGAACGTAAGAACGAGGAGAGAAGCACAACGTTAGTCAGCATGAACAAAGAAGAGTAGAAGAAGAAAAGCAAATAAATAGCAGGGGTGTGGTATACTTCACAGGCCCCATTCCCTGCTGGGGATGAGAGGATCCGCTCTGTTGCCGTGTGTGTTCATCCCTGTTATATTGTTCCTCCGAATTTCTGTCGTTTGCTTTTTTTATTTATCGTCCCCACACCATATGAACACAGGCCCCATTCCCTGCTGGGGATGAGAGGATCCGCTCTGTTGCCGTGTGTGTTCATCCCTGTTATATTGTTCCTCCGAATTTCTGTCGTTTGCTTTTTTTGTCGAAAAAAAAAGAAACTGAGTCATTCCTATCTTCTTTTTTTATTGGAGGACCTGAGAGGTTTATTTGTTTTGTGTTTTTATGATCATGGGAAGCATTGGAGAAAATACTGCATTCATTTCGCGGTGCAGAGGATTTCTTTTCCCAAAAATGCAAGTACCAGGTGTACTCTATACAATGAAATCCAAGGTGTCAGAGACACATTTTTTTTGCGGAGAGAATTTTGTTGTAAGGAACCCCTATAACATGGGGAGAAAATTCCCATGGGACCAAACAAATTTTTCTTATGCAGATAAAATTGTTGTAGACAAGATTGTGGTAGAAAGAGTCCATCTGTATACTAAATGAGGGTGCCTATTTAACCCTTGTGCAGCAAAGTTGGGATATTTTTGCCAAATGTTGTGCCCATGAGCGCTGACAATTAAAAAAAAAAAGAATTTATGCACCAAGGTCGAAGTTGGGGAAAAGTCTGATTTAAGGCCCAAAATATAACCAACCACGGTTTCCTGTAGTTCTCATATTTCCTGCAGATTTTTTATAATCCTGCAGAAAAATGTGCCTCAAAAATTAAAAAAAAAATTCCTTACTGAGTGGCTTTTCACAGGAATTCCTTGTAAAGGATTAGCATCATACATTTTGGAATACAGAAGGATTCACCCCCCCCCCCCTGGATTTTCCCCAACTTAGGCCTTCCCATCCTGGGCAAATTTCAGTGACCTTTGGTCAACTTGAAATGCACTGACCCCCAAAAAAATCCTGCCTATATGCTGCAGGATGGCCAGGAACCCTCTGCCAACCAAGAGATGATGATATATTTGATGATGCCTCGTTCTTCATTATATTTTATGTTTTGATGGCATTTCAAATTACATGATTCACATGAGTGCTTTTGGCCTACATAATGTTTTGAATATCAGTTGAACATGTTCAAGTAAAACTTCAGGGGACTAGAAAAAAAATTAGTCATGGAAGTTTTGAGTTAGGGAAAGAAACATTGTGGTTGGGGGAAATATGAGAACTACAGGAAACCGTGGTTGGTTATATTTTGGGCTTTAAATTGCTTTTTAAGTGACATTGTGATGCAATAGAGGCAAGGGTTCATTTGCCCAATTAGTCTTTAACTTCCTCTCAAAACACCTCTCACTCTCATGAAATATTAAAACTCTCATTAAAGTTAAAAACCGAGCAGCTATTTCTAAATTTTGTTCTTTGAAATTCCCATTCAATGCAGTAGAATAACGTACAAGTATAGTACTGTAGTACTGTACTGATTTTCAGTAAATAATATTCCTTGAAACTGATCGAAAATGCTTTGGATGGCATAGCAGGTCAGGATGAGTTTCCGTTGTTTTAAAAATGCATCGTCAGGTCGCAGTAAAGAAAAATGATGTTCCATTTTTTTCAGTTTTCTGTTGCAACACAGATTTTGAACAGCTGAGCTGTACAGAAGGTATTCTTTCTTTCATTTTGCCCCAGCATCGTATGAAGACGGTCAATTATTTTTACTGCGGTACTGATGACCTCTCTTATCCAACCGTCCCATCTGCAATAAACCCTCTGTTGACCTTTACACTGCACCATTCTCCAACTGC
>CAJPEX010004735.1:0-19869 GCA_905338405.1 Notodromas monacha | reverse complement strand
TGGTACACTTCAGGTGCACAGCAGGGTCACTGTGTAGAATTACAAACAAATCCCCCGTGTGCACCCATTTCCCCACTTGGGTAGTTGAGCTAGAATATTTTGATCCGTCAGTCAACCCAAGATTATGCAAAGAACCACAAATGATCAATTCACTTGAAAATATAAAATTAGCATTGTTAAACATAGAAACTTCTTAAGAAACAAAAAACTCAGGATATTTGCTTTTTTCTGAATTCCTCCCATGTGATCAACATGGGAGGTATAGGAAAAGGAAAAGGGTTTTAACCTTGCTGATTATGCTCATGCAGACTATGTCAAAGGGAAGATATCAATCATCTCGGCATGTAAAATAAAAGATCAAATATTAGGGGCCCTTATGTCTGTATAGCCACTATGACATATCCTTCTCAATGTAAAATATTTTCATTATAAATTCATGTGTTCACTGTTCTTGCTGTAACAAGATTCTAAAGTAGTTGTGAAGGATCACTTGAATACAATTTATAGTTTGCTGAAAGTGTTGAAAGTCAATTAAAATAACTGATTACCTCTGACCCAATAGCCCAAGCAACAAAGACTGAGTTGCATCTTCCCCATAAACCTGGCATTCGACTTCCATAACACTCAGCATGTTTTCCAACAAACTGCTCCATGAGTTGCTCTTCTTCCATGTTGTCAAAGAAGCATTGATATACCAAAGCATGATGGACATAATCCTTATTTTCTGGAATAATCGTGGGCACATACTGCAAAAAAGAATTTCAAAATTGAATCATAACAAACAAAAAAACAAAAGCTAAAACTTGCTCCAATGATGTGCCGTTTTGACTGAATTTCTGGGCCCTTGTGAATTGAGCAAATGTATGTTGTGTCCTTGGTCCCCTGAATAGTTGCATATGGAGTCACAATATCAAAGCTCTCTGTGGTAGCTGGGTCAGGTACAACAACACCTTCAAGAAGGACATGATATTTAATCAAACATGTGTTCTCAGAGAATAAAATTTTGGTCAGGTGACCAGCAAACCTGTTGGAGGATCAAGGATGTACAAAGAGACTGTTCCTCTGTTTCCCTGATGATAAAATGGATCATTGCCTTCTGGATCAGTTTCTCCAAAAGCATAAATGACTCTGATGGTGTCAGCCTAAATATACAAATAAAGAATCAAGAAATTAGGTTATTTAGAGAAAACATTCTTAGTAATGTGACATTGTTCTCATGCTCAATTGTTTTTTTAATTTTCAATCTTACTTGGATGAAATAGTCCTGATCCAAGTCACAGGTGTCAACCTTTCTTGAGAACCTGCAAATTGTATGGGTCCCATTCTCTGTGGCTGAGATCAAAGTGTAGTCTTGTGATGCATCCAGTGTAGGCAGACCAGGTTGATTTGCATGTCTGTCCTGAAACATAATTCAAACATTAGAGAAGATGGCCAATATGTTTAGGATTGTTAGCCCCTTTCAACAAGAATGAACTCATGCATTTGAAAAAGAGGATTTTTTCTGGAAATCATTTCAAAACATTAATTTGAAAACTCATTCATTCAATGAAATGCACATAGTGTATTTTATTAAGTGGAAGTAGTAAATGCATATGAAGAGAGACCCCAAAAGATGGACACCTTGACATGTGAATGATTCAACTTGGAGACATTTACAATTTTAAAAAGAATCAGACACACCTTTTTGACAACATCTCAACATACGGACAATTTTCCAACATTTCTGGGGAATTTCTAAAATTTTTTAAATTTTAAAATTTCAACATCTCTCAACCAAATTTAGTCATTCATGCTCAAAGTGCAATCAAAATGAATTTTATTAAAAATTCACTCAAATGTATGCTCAAAAAAGGTTAATTTTGTGTTTTGATGATGGAGTATTCTCCATCATCTGTGTACAGTAGTTTTTCTTTGCTTTTTGTCCTTTTGATGCCAGAAGAGATCAGATTCCGTGTGGTTTTCGCCTACACAATTATATTCTTTGCTTTTTAGTTGAGAAACACATTTTCTTGCATTTTCTGAAGGATTTCCCCCCAAATTTTTATGAAATGGAGAACCAATTAAATGAGTTACCATTAAAGTTTATGGGAAAACAAAATCTGACATGCACAAATTTTGACATGGGACAAGGTCCAAATAAGACCAATTAAGTCCGCATCTTGGGGTCTCACTGATGTACTATGTGCATATAATACAAGCATATCATACTTTTCAGAGACAATTTGATTTATAGAGTTTTGCCATTTCATGCCAGAAAAAGCAATATAACATTTTTGTTTACATTGAAAGCCACATTATAGAAAATGAAAAGAAACTTGCATGGAAATGTTGGACTCCATCCTTGACCCAACATGTGACAATGTCTGCTCCAGTCATGCCACCATTAGGACTGAAACCCACTCCAACCCAACCAGTGACCTGTGCTTGAACTTCAAACAAAAGCTCTTGCTGTTCCTTGTCATAATTCCAAAACAAGTGGATCTTGCCGTCTTTGATTTTGTCCAAGACTGCATGTCGTGTCCATTGCGTGTCATCTTGTTTTGGTTTCACAGCAGCGACATCTACACGATGCTTACGATTAACGCTGCTTGCGGATGCCCTGGGCAACGCATGAGATGCAGTAGCAGCAACAGCAATCACCACGAAAACAAGAAGTAATTTCGACATTTCCACAGTTGTTTTTTAGTAGAAGAAAAAGCCTTTTTTTAATCTGCAAGAAGAAAAGTATTCGCATCAAGAAAGACTAGGGTTCAATTCATGGTGCGTTTTCACTTCATAAAATATCGCAATGTACAGTAAATTACAGTATTTTAAATTTTGAAACCAATAAAAACTGTTCTTGAAGGAACACAAACCGTGACTGAGGGCGGAAATTCCCTTGAGGATCATCCCAATTTATTCCGACTTCAAGTGGAGATAAGCATGAGCCCGTCACCTGATGTTTCGAAAAATCTCGCGACATTCTCAAGATTTATTTCTAGCTCGCAGCGGAAATGACTGATAAAATGAGTCATGTCTTCAGATTCGGAATATGACTAGATAGAAACGAACCCCTGCCATTGCCCAACACTTCATTTCTTGATAATCATTGTGGATTCTCACCACTGTTTATTATTCTTGAATCTGCTGCAAAAGTTGAGCGTTTATCTAGGATTTTTTTTTGGGCACCAGCATAAAAATGTCTTTGGCCAATCTTTGCCAAACTCAATTTAAAAGATTTCTAAAAATATGAGTTGCAGTTGGCTGTGGCTGATCATCTGCATTTCTAGGCACACACACAAAAAAAGAATTTTCTGGCAATATTCCAAAGGGACATTTGGAGAACAATAAATCAGTGTTCCACAACCTGTTGGTCTGAAGACTGGCACCAGTGCACTGAAATTTTTTTGCTGGTCCATGGGAAATGTTCTCAAGCATAATAAATTTCTCAAAACTATGAATGAAGGATGTTACGGTATCCTTGTCTGAAAGTTTTGCAATACAATTGCAGTTGAAAATTATCTGATGAAAAATAAAAGTTGATTTTTCTCCTAATAACACTTCAGACAAATTTTTACCATCTGAAATGAATCATTTTTATTTTTTTCAGTCTGAGAAACCTTTCATCAAGCCCATTTTTCTAATTTTTTGAAGACATTCCAATCTAGCTGCTTCATTGGTTCTTAACTTGATTTTCTTGTTAAAAAAAGAGATAATTTTGCCTTAACTGCCATAAAGTATTTCAGGCAAAACTTTTGAGAGCGTGCACAACTTTTACAAAACTTTGCCAGTGTGTGGAAGACTTTTGGGAAATTTTCCAGTCCACAAAAAATTGGTCCAGGGGCCCAAACAATTTGGGGAACACTGCACTAAATGAAAACAACAGTGAAGTTTACACAACAATGCATTGTTTCATTTCTGCCTTCTTCCCACAAGACAAAGCCCATACAGTGTTTTTTTTTTTGTGCGCTGGCACTTGATGTATCATACAAGAAACATTCACTCTACATAAAAAGAAACATAATGCAAATAACAAATAACTTAAAATGAGGATGTTTGTCAGCAAAACAATTCGTTTGTTGCCAATTTTTCTCTTTCAAATGAACACATGATGACACATCAGAGGAAGTTGAACAGGTCAGTTCTGTTCTTTTCAAACTTTGAGGACAATATTTTTTAAATTAGCACAACCCTTGTTATTTCCACCGTCTTGTTGAAATAATTACAAATGAACCTGTGAGAATGACCCTGTTCAGTCTTGTCACCAAATATCAGAAGGTCAATTGACTTTTTAATTATGGGGTCTACAATATTTTGAATGAATTGTGCTTTGAATAGGCAGAAGACAATTTTTAAAGGTTGCACTTAGTTTTCAGCTGCCAAGTATTTTGAAAGATTTTTTTCAACCGCAGTTTAAATTTACATGAAGTATCAGAAGTTCATCCCTTTTTTATTTTTGGGGTCTACCAGCAAGTGACGAATTTATAAAGGTGAACTACAATATTTCAATGAAATGAGTTGGGTAAGAATTCAAAAATTGCCCAAATACATTATTCCACTGAAATTCAGGTAAAAAATTATTGATTCCATGAAATGTTCCAAAATATAAATTATTCCAGTCCAGATTCGAATTTTTGAATAATGAATTATTCTATAGTGATGGTGTTGAACTTGAGCCGATAATCCCAACAAAGCTTCAAAATTTGCAGACAATTTACAGACTATACCCATTGTTCATCCGCATTATTTTTCTTGGCAACTATATAAAGTTTGAAAAGTTCGTAGAAACACGCCCAGAAGAACGGTCTTGTATAAAGATCAAAACAAAAATAATGGCGTTCTATACATGTAAAAAAAATCATCGATGAAGTCCTCAAAATTCACAGTATACCGAAGCTTCGTTAAAAAAAAACATGAATAGATAGTAATTCAAGGAAAGCTACTTTTCATAAATTCGCACCGTGTTTCCTTCAGCGGATAATAAACGCCATCAATAACCGGATTTTTTTTGCGCATTCGTTTCCTTATTTTCTTCGCCGGGGACAAGAACGAAAAAAAATTATAAAAAAAGCACAAACAAGATACATTAAACTTCAACCACTAAATGAGAAAACCGGATTCAAAGCTCTTTCGTTTTTCTTTTTTTGTTTTACACAAAAACTGGATTCGAGGTATCGGTTAGAAAGTCATTCTTGACGGAAGTCTCGTCCGAATAAGTGCTGGCGAACTGAGCCAATTCGTCGGAATTGGCGTCACTTTTTGGCAGTTTTCCCGTTCGTTTCCTGGATCTTTGATGCCGGACTTTGTGATGCAAAGGTTCTTGTTCTTGGTGTTGTTGTTCGGGTGACTGATGTTGCTGGTAATAGTTTGGGTATTGCTGTGAGGAAGGCAAATTGTTGGTGTCTAATAAGCAATCATTACTGGCTGCCTTATTATTGGATTCCCGGGATTCCTCCAGTAATTTTTTCTGATGTTGTTGATGATTTTGGTGATTATTGAATTCATCTGAAGTGATTTGCGTAGTTTGAGAATCGGATTTTCCTTCTTCACTGGACGTCCAAGCTGAGGAGAAAAAACGAATGAACCAAGTAAGTCATATTTTTAATCAATGGTTATACAGTGAGACTCTAATTTGCGGACACCCCGACATACGGACGTTTTTAATTAGGGACACTTTAAACCCAAATAAAGCTGGCCCCAAGTCTGGAAATTGGGAGACTTTTCTGGCATTTTCCATAAAAATTAAAGTTTTATTTTTTTTTACTTTTGATATCTCAGAAAATTGAGCTATTTACAGTAATTTAGCTGCTGAATTCCATCATGTACCACTTTCTAATTGCTAAAATTTTAAAATAAGACTCCTATATATAATGATACTCATTGCAGCAAGAAAACAATAACAATCAAGAATTCAAGTATCAAACATGGAACATGTAATTTTATTGGATTTGCAAGAATTTTAATGGATTACTTTGTTAGTGTCAGATGCTTCACACATTCAGTGTACCAAAATTAAATAATTTGTGAAATAATATGCTGTATAAAGAAGGTGTGGATGCACCTGTTGAAGAATCTTCTATCAATAAATCTTGTAAACTGAATTTTTGGATTCCACAATAAATTCATTTTCAGGCCCCTGCTGGTTAACAGCAGAAATACACTTCAAATCACTTCATAACAAATTTATCATTAAAAAAAATTTATTTTCAGAACCGAAATGTTTTTTTCAATGAGAATTTACTGTAGTAGGAAACCTCATTCAATGGGATCTCTGCAAATAAACACCACCGGTATAACAATTTTCAGCAAAAAATTATATTTGCAAGGTTGCTGCACAAGCTTTTAAACAGGGATCCAGCTTTCAAATTTTTATGGGGGCAAACACTTGAAATTTTCATACAAAGAATGGCTACAATCCAACTTACAAACCGCATCAAATATTATGCTGGAAGGGATTGTGTTGGTCATTATAGTCAAGGTTCCATTTTACAGATTGGCACCAGGATAAAAAAGCCCTAAATTTTTTGTTTGCAAATAATATATATTTCAAGCTCATCACTATATAAATGCATGTCACAAGTGAATTTATTTTAAACTTCAACATTTAATTTTTTAATGTGGTCTTCTTCATTTCTCAGCCAGATCAACTGTAGTAACTTTTTTTGGTACTTCCCTGTTATCTTAGTACCTACTTTCCTGTTATCTCTGTACCTTCCCTCTGACCAATTTAACCTGACCTAACCTAACTTCACCTAACCGCCTCCCAAAATCAGTTTCTGCTTTCTTTGGGTTTCTGCTGAATAGTTAGGTTAGGTCAGGTTATGTTAATTGAAAGATATTTGTAACTAACATAACCTGACCTAACCTAACTTTACCTAACCACCTCCCAAAATCAGTTTCAGCAGAATACGGAAAAATAAAATTCACAGTTTCTGGTAGGTCATTGTGGTTATGAACTTGTTCTAAAGATTTTTCTGGATGGTAATGCTGTCTAGGAATGAGATACTGAGATAACAGGAAAGTACCCTTTTTTCCAGTTGAAGACAAATAGAAAATGATGATTTGACCCTGCTGGCATATTTTTTTCCCCCGCATTTTAAAAATGCCAATCCAAATGTTCAACTGACCTTTGCTGATTCTTCTGGGACCCGTGTGTCGAGCGGCGTCCACCACGACTCGCGGCGGCTGATCAGTAGTCGGCCCGCCGCCGCCGCCGCCTGAAGCCGCCGCCACGGTGCCTTCCCCGTAGTCCCCCAAGTCATCATCCGTGTCGTCCATGTCCCTGCTGTTATTCACACCCTGGTCCTGTTGGTGCTGGTGTCGATGACTCCCGTCTGATGATGATGAGCCAGCTTCCAGCGCCGCCACTGCCGCCACCGTGTTTGTTGTCGTCGTCTCCCAGGCGTCGGCATTATTGAACAATGCTTCGTCTTCTGCAGCGGCGCCCGTTGCCGCGGCGGCGGCGGCGGCGGTGGCAGTGAGGCCGACTCGAAACGGCGCCGAGTCTGTTATTGTGTCCGGATTGAGGGGTACTTCGAAGTACTTGACGTCCAGGGTTGGGTAGGTGCGACGGGCGACTCGGACGTGGTTCTGCGAGTCGGTCACTGCTACCCGTTCCAGCAACCCGGGCAACGCTGTTTCTTTCACTAGAACGAGGATACAAAATAATTAAAAACAAAACACACACACACAGTGCAATACACAGGAAATGTCCGGATGTATATGAATGAATGAACAGAACACTTCATTTGTCGTTCAAAAGGTTCAATCAAGATTTCCACAACCAAACCCCTTTCCCACCCAACCCAAATCCACTCAATGACATTTTAATCACTTCAGAGCAGGAAAGCACAAATTGATAACAAAAATAAAAGATAATACAGTACAACTTGAAATACAACTGGAAATCTGACATGTATGCATACACCCATTCATCCCCTGACATTGGTAACAAAATATTTGTAACTATTAATTTGAAGCACAAGGTCTTATTTCTGTATGAGGTTTAGTTGAATGAACAAATTACAGAGAATCTTTGATGAGAAATCATATAAAGCCAATAGTTTATCTTGACCAAAACATTGTTAAGGATTACAGTACTGTACTATAACGAGGATAAAAAAATTACAGTGCAATACATAGGAACTGTCTGGTTGTATACAAGGGTCTTGACAAAAGTTCATGCAATTATTCAAAAGATGCCAAAGAATTGAGCTGAAAATAATTTAGCTGAAAAAATAGAGCCACCTATACACAGCCGCCTGTTCATGAAAATGGCGGAATTGCCTTGATGGAAGATCTGAAGGCAACCCTTAGAAAGAATGCCACGTTGATATCAAAAATTCTGAAGGGAAAACTGCTACAGCAAAAAAATAAATAAATAAAAAATCTGCAGGAAGGGCAACTTATCTTTTGAGTGGAGAGCAAAACTCTGCTAGGGTAAATTTTGCAAAACATTAAAGCAAATTTTCAAACAGGACTGATTTTTTTGGGCCAAAGAATATGTTTTCCCTAAAGAATAAATTTTTTCCAACTCAATTGTATCATTGTATGACATCTTTTGAATTATTGCATGCACTTTTATTGGTCAAGACCCTCATATTTGAGGAAAAAAGTCAAACCTTGATTAATTATGCCACAATTCGTTTATGACCATTTGTAGGCCATTTCAGGCACAAAGCAATGAAGAGTATGTTTGGCATTAATTCTCACTTGAGGCATAGGAATGTAACATGGTTAGGCATTGTTTAGGTGCAATGTGCTTCCCAAAAGTGAACATGACACTAAAACTGAAGTTTAAATGTATCCAAATATCTGTGGAATCTATTTTTATGATTCCTCAAACTTCTTCTGCTTATTCATGAGATGGTATAACATTTTGAACCTAAAAATTGGTTAAATACCTTTTTTTGAAATTCATCTGTGAAAAATGCCACCTCTCTTGAAATTTCAAAATCCTTCTGCACAAATTTCGAAATATGATCAAGATTTTGACTTTACATAACTGTTCCTGGCTTCAATACAGCCTAAAATTGCATTTAAAATGTTGATGAGATTTAGTTGACTCATTGAAGTGGTCAATAGTTTGTAAAATGTAGCAGTGTATATAATCTGGTCATAGGAAATCCTTGATACCTGAATGCTTGACAATATTTACCTGTTTACTGCAAAAATAATATGATAACTGAAATGTTGCCAATTGTTGGGGGGGAAATCCAAAAAGAAAAGTTGGGTCCTGAAGATGTGAGAATATGACCCTGGTTTATTCAAGTTGAGATTGCTAAGCACTTGATCACTGATTGATATAGCTAAGTGACTTACATTCCTCAATTCAAGAGTTAGATTCAATAAACAGCTTTTGAAATTAAATTTTATTCTGCTAATTTTGAAAGAGGTGTGCTGATGGTGGTCTCTTTCAAATGAAATTCATGCATTGCCCACCTGGTTGCTTGCTTGAGCAGTCCTTGTGACTGAAGATGACATTGGGATTAAGCATGTAAGTGGGCTGAGTGTGATGGTTGTTGATGTTCCAAGCTTGAACTGTGACAGTGAGTCCAAAATTTCGGTTCTTTTTTTGTTCCATCCATCTGGTCACAACCTTGGGTTCTATGGGGAAGGCCAGCCATCCACTGTCTTCCAAACTCACAATCCTGCTCACCAATGGACGGCTTTTCTTTGAGCCTATTCAGGGAATAATTAGAAAAAAATTATCATGAGATTACAATAATAAATTGCTTTCATTTGTTCTCAACTCAAAATTTATGTATGTTTCAAACATGGGGTTTTTTGGATCAAAAAGAGGGAACTTTCAAATCCAGCTGAAAAAAATACGAATACAATTTCCTGAATCCCTGTCTTCTTAATATCAGTTGTGATTTGTGAAGGTTGTTTTTAGGATGTATTTTCGAAAATTGTTTTGAAAAAAAATTTCTCAAAACTTTGAAAGTCCAGGCGAAATTAGCACTGATTGACGCTAGTGTTATTTTGAAGTTCTTTCAATATATTTTCATTCTGGCGTAAATGATAATTTTTGCTTAGTCTTATTATTATTATTGCTTCCCTTTTTAATATATTGTGGTAATTTGGAAAATAGGGCTTCTTTTAAAACCCGCTCAAGGAAATGAGGGATGCCCTTGCATGAAAGAAGTGATGAATTTAGGTATAATTTATACAGATGCTTTTCTTCGAATTATTTTCATGAGATCATTTTTAGTCCAAAACGTTTTATTTTTATTTTTTTACCTGTTGAGCTGTATTAATTTGTTTTGCCTGCTGCTGAAACGTGTGGAATGCATTCAATCGAAAATGCTTTCTGTTGTGAAAATGAAAGGGAAGAAAAGCATTTCATTTTTTTTTTTGCAGCTTCAAAGTAGATTTTTTTTTTTTAAGTTGCGAGAGTTGCAGAAAAATTCCAGAAACCGTTCAAGGTTCGTTGAAGCGCTGAAAATCAAGTACCTCGGGTTCCCTTTTTGCTCCGGAAAACGTACTGATGGATGGAAACCTTGAGTTGGTGGCTTTCTTTGACTTTCAAAGCGTTGACTTTCATGAGCTGTCGGAAATTATGGAATTCCTGCGTCCAATTGGTCCTGATTTGATCATTGGCAATGGCCTTCAGTTGCTCCTCTGGGTCCAGTGATATCTATATGGCGAAAAAGTTGAAGGAATTTGCGGTAATCTCATGCTGGGCTTGAACTGAATCATGTTTCTGATTGTTTCGAGATAAATTCAAATTATATGAATAATATAGGCGGACTCATCTCTCTGCAACAAAATTCAAGGGACCGGAAAGAATGTTGTTGTAGAGAGAACTTTGTTGTATGGAACCCTTTTTAACATGGAGAGAAAAACTTATGGGACCAAAAACATTTGTTGTACTGAGAAAGATGTTGTAGACAAGATTGTTGTGCAGAGAATCCACCTGCAATAATTTCCAGCAGGTGCATCAATGATTTCTGAGTGCGTCTGAAATTAATGGAATATTTTTAAATAATTACTTGAACAAAATTTGTGTCCCTAAGTCAAAATGTCCCCAAGTCGAGTCTCATTTTCCCTTAGACTTAAATTATATAATTTTTAATTGGTGTTTCATGTACAAAATACTCACCCTAATTCCATGAAAAGAAAAATTGCCTCCCAATTTAAACTGATACAATCAATGTATTTTTATATTTTCTATCAAAAAACGTACCGCCTGAAAAATATTTGGATTTTTGTACATTGGGGAGTTATTTCAGGTGCAAAACTGTTTCTAACACCTGGGAAAACGTTGTGTTAATTTTTTGCATTGACTGCATTCTTCAAATGGAATGCTACACTATTGTTATCATTTGTGGTAATTTCTTATAGTAATGCTAAATGTGGTTCTTTTCCTAGTACAGGTGGTACCTTGCAATTCAACCCTCCCGCAATTTGACAGTCACATTTGCTGGGACATCAACTTGCAATTTGACCTCTTGCCTCACACTTTGACTGCATGCAGAGACTTAAAATATCAAATTTGATTTTGAAAACATCAAATTTGACATTGTCTTGCACTTTGACTGCTTTGCAATTCAACCCTATACAGCCAGCAATGGATTATGGTCCAATTTCAGGGCACCACCTATGGGTGTTAATGGGTGCATGAAAGCAAGACATTTTCAAATTCAGAACTCCAATAAAAGTAATTCTTTGGAAATTTGGAAATTATTGGAAATTATTGCAACAGAAAAGCTTTATACTAAGCTTTGCTTCAAGATTATATTTAAGAATATTATTTTTTTAAATGCCCTTGATTTCAAGGGAATTCTATTTTTGTAAATTATTGATAAGCTCTCTTGCAGTTGGAAATGTGGCGCAACATTTTTCTCATAGTCAATATAACTCAAAACCAAACCCAGTACTTCAAACAAATGTATTAGAAGATAGAATATATGAGGAAAAATAGTGTTGGGTAAATTCAAAACATATAGCTATATACACTGATTAAAGATAAATGTTTGGAGTTCCTGAGTTATATAGTAAAAAATCATTTGGTAAAAGCTGCTATACCTTGAAAAGATGCAGAGTAGCTTGCACCACTTCTCTGCGCACTTTTGAACGTTGTTGTGGAGATGGCGCCACTTTGAAATAAATATTGAATGCTCCATCTCTGGTCCAAGCTTCATTGCTGAACTTCCTGGGCGGATCACCTGCTCAAAATACAAAAAATTCCCATTATGAAAATTTAAGAAACATCCATTTAATCACTGATTTAAAGTCAATTCAAATTAAAGAATAAATCCCAAGCTGATGACTCACACTGTGGGATGAAGCTCTGTGTCTTCTCCACAAGCGTTTCACAAGGCTTATCATGGCTCTGTGCAAATGGCTGATCACCAGGGTTATTGGCCTTGGCAAACTCTTGTCTCATTCTGTCTCTCTGCTCAGGTGTGTAGAGGTTCTGGCCAATTCCAACAGGTGGCGTTTTCATGCCCAGGCTGGACAGAATTTGCTGCTTGATGGCATCTATCCTCCTGATGGTGGGAAATTCTGTTTTACAATACTGTAGTTATTCCAACAGCACACGAACCTAGAAAATTTTGGCCACATGCAAAACATTTTGCTTTGAGTATACTGTACTGTATCAGATAGTTTCATTCAAATTTACTGATTTTATATGTGAGTGTATTTTTCTCAACTAAGATGCACAACTCAAAATTTTGGTTACCATTCCTTTACAAAATGCCCTCTCCCCATGTAAAACCATGAACCCTATAGCTTTGGCCAAAAATTGAAAATGATCCCAGTGAATTATGATTTTTGTTTGGATGATTATTGTTTGTGGACTTGGAGACTTTGCTTCAAAATGAAATGTTGTTCATCTTTTTTCTCTATAAAAAGGTGACTATAATCATGTATGACTTCCACCCTTTTTATGATTCTCCTTTCAAGAACTTTATGCCTCATATTCTTCAAAATTTGTGTACTCATAAAACATCCACTTTATGTTTAGACCCTCCATTTCTTGAAAATCCTGCACTTCCTGGTCACTGCAAAATTGGCTGCCCACTAATATTGCAAAAGATGCCAAACTCAGCAACATTTTTTCATGGGAAGATGTTTTTATTTACGTAAGGGTCATTGTGAATAATACAAATATTTTCAGAGATTTTAAATATTTGGTAGCACCTAGAACAATTTTAAATTCATGAATGAATGAATGAACAGAAAACTTGTTTGCCGCTTTTCAGCATTCACAAGGTACAACCAAAACTCCCTCATCCAAACCCCCTCCCCACCCAACCCAACTCCCCCAAAATACATTCAATCACTTCAAAGCATGAAACAATAAAAGCACAAACCAATGACAAAAACCAAAGAGAACACACTCCACAAAATAAAAACTGGACATCCTACGCGTATGTTGCATACACCCACTCATCCCCAATATTGAAGACAAAGCAGCAGTAAAAGTTTATTTAAAGCACAAAGTCTTCAGCCTGTTTCTGCATGAGTTTTAGTTCAATGAACAATTTAGAGAGAATCATAAATTCATAAAATGTGCACATGCAACCATATACTGTGCTTCCTAATCAAAGAAATTAACCTTTATATTTTAATTTCAGTAACATTAAAAAATTAATCTACCCTCATCTTCCCATGAGAAAAATCCCATGAATTTTGATTATATCATCCACAGAATATTACATCAACAACAACAAAAATATTTGAGCAAACCTTGGTGATAATTTCTGGCTTTGGCCAATTATTTCAATCAATTGTTTAGAGAGATTTAATAAAATACAAAGTGATTGATTTACATGTCTACAGATTAAAATGTATGCACGTTACATTTATTTCCACTTTTTCCAGATGCAGGTCATAACAATTATTGTGCATTTGTTCAATTAATGCCCCCTTTCATCTTTTACCCTTCTTGATCTCGTTTTGGCGCGCAAAATGTAAAAAATCGGCGTGAAAATAATTAAGAAAGACTATAATCACTGCAATCTACGATCAAATTCATTCGAGGAAAAAAAATTTCGGTTGGCTAGAAATTTTGAGCCCACGCTTGCATAATGGCCGGTTTTCAATCAGACTTGAATAATAATATTTTTTGAATCGGCAAGTAAATTACTTTTTTTTTCAATTGCTGCAATTTTCTTCGGCAGGCTGACAAAAAGGCAGGTCAAAGTAATTTCCTCATAATTATAATGTGTTTCTTATTCTGACGACATTTTCCTTAAAACAAGGAAAAACTGAAAATCGGTGAAGAAAATGTTCAAAACTTACAATACAGTACTTTAATTATTCCGATGTCCAATTGAATTTCTCCTATATTATTGCAGGGGACACATATCGAGCAAAACTTGTGATCCAACCCTCGTAATAATTCCCGAATTTCGAACAGACTTGAATTATCAGTTTTTTGAATCGGCAATCAGTAAATTTTTAAAATTGTTTTTCTTCGGTGGTTAACAAAAGGAAGGTCCAAGTAATTAAAAAAATGATAATGTCTCATATTCTGACCACATTCCCCTTATATACGTACAGCAGTAGCAGGAAAAAATTAAAATTGGCGAAGGAATGTTCAAAAATCACAATACTTTTAATTATTCCAATGTCAAATTAAATGCCTCTTATATACTTTATTGCTATAAGGACCACATTGATTAAGAATGACAAAACTTGTGATCCAACCCTCGTAATTACCGGGTTTCAATCGATCTTGAATTACTGTATTTTTTAATCGGAAAATAAAGCACATTTTATTAAATTAATATTTTTTCCGGCAGGTTAACTAAAAGGAAGTCCCAAGTAATTTTTTTACAATCAGATTGTCTTATTCTGACCACATTCCCCTTAAATATACAGTAGCAGGACAAAAAATTAAAATTGGCGAAGGAATGTTCAAAAATTACAATACTTATAAATATTCCGATGTCCAATTACATGCCTCTTATACTTCATTACAATAAGGATAGGAATGACAAAACTTGTGATCCAACCCTCGTCATTACCAGTTTTTATTCAGTCTTGAATAATTATTTTTTAAATCGGAAAATAAAGCACATTTTATTAAATTATCTTTTTCCTGGCAGGTTAACAAAATGGAAGGTCAAAGCAATTTTTCCTCCACAATCGTAATGTGGAGAAAATTCTGACCCGCTTTCATTACAACAGGAAAAAAGAGTGAAAATCAGCGAAAAAATTGTCAGTAAGCTTCCAATACTGTACTTGGAATTATTCCAAATTCCAATTACTGTAAAAATTTCTCCAATAATATAATAATAAAGGACCACACGGAGCAAGAGTGACAAAACTTGTGATCCAGCCCTCGTATAAATACCGGGTTTCGATCAGACTTCCAATCAAACCGCTCCCAAAAAAATAAATAAATAAAAAATGAATCAACGGGTCGCTTTATATTTCCCGTTGCTGCTGGTCGAATGTGTCTCTATATATATATATATAAGAGTGCTGTATGATGATGGCCATGGACCTCAAATCAGTATCATGAATAATCGACACCGCTTATATATAAATATATCCCCGCCAAAAAAGAAAAGAAAAGTGAACCGATCAAATAAATAAATAAATAAACGAAACACCCCGAGACGAGGACCTCATTTACTCCGTCTGGCGGAGCCGACGGAAGCTGATTATGCATGCGACGTTTGCATGTGAAGCTCATACACCATAGACAGAACGTGGGCGAGGGAAGAACCCATTTCCCCGCATGTGCACAATGTGGGCAGGATTGAGAGCAGGATGAAAGAAGCAAAAATAAAATCATGATGTGCAAAAAAAAAAGGGGGGGGGGGCGAAGGGGGGGGGGGGGGGGGGGGGGGGNAAAAAAAAAAGGGGGGGGGGGGCGAATGGGAAGGGGGGGGGGGGGGAAAGTGTGAGTCGGAAATCCCGCCTGAATTTTCCACAGCGTGCCAGACGGCCGATTTTGATATTCTGGGCCGTCTGCAGATTTTCGCGTGTTGATTAAAATCGAAGGCTTTCTGGTATTTTTGCCCGCGATATTCTTGGGAGAAAAAAAAGAAAGAAAAAAAGGGGCACTGAAGAAAGTCAATGTCTGGCTGTTCCATTCGCCTGTGCGGTGTAGGAGGACAGGTGTGTATACACTGCAGACTTGCTGATGAGGAGGAGGCGACTATAATGAGATTTTTAATTATGATTCCAGTGTTTCTGAAATGATCTTTCTCAAAATGTTTTTGATCAATGCTGTGATTTTAAAACTTGTAACCCTGCTCTTGATCAAGTTCTCAGGGCATGATGGGGTTGAACTCTTTTTCACTCTTGTTGAAGTACAATGGAAACAAAGGGTTTTACATCCCTGTAAGACAATTTGGGATCAATGTAACTCTCTTTCTTGCATCATCAAAGTTGTTCAACTCCTGAAATTATTTCAAGATATACCACAATTAAAGTGAAAATTTTCAAGAGCTGGAAACGATGTCGCACTGAAGAAAGGGATATAATCTTGGCAATTTTTTGTTGGTGTTGCTAAATATGAAGGTAGCTCAAAAATGCCAATTGATGTTGGAAAATGAGTTTTCCAGGTCATGGCTGTCCTTCAAAATATCCCCATCAGCTGAAGGAGGCTTGTTTGAAGTCTGATTTTGTTTGGCTTCTTGAAAAGTTCAGGCAGAAACCTTCCTTTATGAGCAGATCAAGAAAATACTGTGCCTATAATGTACGCTTATAATTGTCCATCACAGGCTATAATTCTGTGCTTATATTCAAGATTTTTTCATCCACTTTGTGCAGAGTAGCAGTATGTTGGAATGTGTTTTGCCTTCAGAACTCCTTCAAGTGCTAAAATGACAAATTCTGTGTGCTTTTCTTTGCCCAGTTATTCTTTTTTTTATAAAATCAAGACAAAACCTTTTTATGGAAATTTTGGAACATAAAAAACTCTTTTAACAGGAGAGGTTAATATAATATTCTCTTCAAAGTCTGAAAGGAAAATGAGATCTGACATGCAGACCCTCTGACATTTGGAAAAATACAGTCTACTGAGAGGTTCAGTGGGTATTGGAGGATCAAACATCTTGCATAGCAAACCTGGACTCATTCTCAGTCCTAGTCTTCTCCCAAGCAACAAATTTGACTTTTGATGGCCCAAACTTGAGTAAAGTATGTAAAAGAACAGAGAAAAATACTGAAGACATGTTTCTTAAAATATTCTGTTGAAAATTTGAAAATGCCACCTTTTCCTGGAAATATATTTGGAAATGGGAAGAAAAAAAGTTTTGAATGAGGAAAATTGGAAATAATGGGGGAATTTGAATTTTCTTTGTGCTTATTACCCTATTTACTCAAGTACCATATGTGCACCTTTTTTCTCAAATTTCAGAAGAAAAAAAGGGGTGTGCATCATAAGCAGGTACACATTTTCCAAGAAGTTTTAGGAAGTTATGTGTTTAATAATAATGGAGAATTTTGGAACAAATGTAACAAGAAAACTTTTTGTTCTGAAACAGTTGAAAATTGATCAGGTTTTTCTTCAATTCATGTCTAAAGTCAATTTTCTGTTTTTTTCAAAATTTTGTAGTTCCAGATTCACTAAAAATTTGGGTGCCTGTCTTACTTGGGGATAATATTTTAGCAAAATTTCCAACTGAAAAACCCCTGATGTGGGCGCCTTACTCAAGGGTGCAAGGTACTTGAGTAAATACGGTATTTGGCCAGGTTTCAGTAACTTTCAATGGAAAATCATTAATAACAAATAGTTTATTTGTATTCTTGTTCATAAAAAAAACATCTTGATGCTTTGGTTGTGTGCATTATACTTTATGATAATGGAGAAATTTGGAACAAATGTAACAAGAAAACTTTTGTACTGAAACAGTTGAAAATTGATCAGATTTTTGTTCAATTCATGTCAAAAGTCAATTTTTTGTTTTTATTTTCGAAATTGTGGTTTTAGATTCACTAAAAATTGGAGTGCCCATCTTACTTGGGCATAAGATTTTAGCAAAATTTCCAACTGAAAAACCCCTGATGCTGTGGGCGCCTTACTCAAGGGTGCAAGGTACTTGAGTAAATACGGTATTTGGCATGGTTTCAGTAACTTTCAATGGAAACCCATTAATAACAATAGTTTATTTGTATTCTTGTTTGTCAAAAAAAAAACATCTTGATGCTTTGGTTACTATTGTTACTCCTACACCGGCAGCCAGCAGACTGCTGAGCCCTCCGGATCAGGGCTTATAGAAAGTACTGTATCATCTTTTCCGCGTAGGGAAATCGCAAAGGCGCAACATTTTCCTGCGCTTCCTTCATCTTTTCAAAAACAACAAAAAAGAATAATAATAATAATAATAATGCAAGATCAGGAGGGTTTTCCCACCCAGATTTTCGTGTTTGTCTATATATTATTGCAACTCGTTTGCGATGAGTGCTGGTGTGCGTCATTCACAAAATGCGGCTGCAGCCGGAAACGGGAGACAGGAAAATCTCGACATGAGACGCATTTCCGACGCGGATTGAATTCGTTTCTGCACAACTTCCAGTACTGTGCTGAAACTTTCGATAGTACTGCGCTAAAGAATTCGTTTTTCTGCACACTGCGAGCACAGTACCGAAATGTTTGATGCTTATAACGGATTCGCAGCTAGGGAAGCACTTCATCCCTCACACTTCATCTCCGCCTTTCAAAAAATAAAATGTAACAAAAATATCAAGAAAGAAACAATTCCTGTTCGAAGATTTTTTACGGCCCCCGTGGAGTTGGGCTAAATCTGCATGCACAAAAACACAGAACGTGATTTTGCATGGCTAAAATAAATGGACAGGTCACAAATAATTTATGGAAGCATCGATTCTTTTTATTTTTCTCAGAATTCCGTTTGGATACGGTATAAATTAAATACTTTTTTAAAGTAACATTTAGTTTCTTGACTTTCATTTACCTGTTCCTCGTCCAAAATATTATCTCAATACTGTATTCAGTACCATACTTTGAGCTGCGAAAAAAAGGCCTTCAATTAATAAGTGACCGCCATGATGTAAATAAATAAGCTAAAACTTTTGCTTTTAAATCTCATAAATTTGTAGTTTGTCTTTATGCCTAAGTAAAACAATAAAACATTTTAAATATTTTAACTGAAGGTATCTTAACCTTGAGTAACATGTTCCAATAAAATACCTCTTCCAATAGTTGAAATACAAGGTTGGGCATTACTGTATAGTGAGAAAGATATTGAATTGAATTGAGGTTGAAATTTATAAACCCACCCATTGAAAGGTGTTTCCTTAAAATTTGTTTTTTTCCTCCTGAAGAGTGTGCTTCAGGATTCTGTTTCAAGATTCTGACTCAAACACTTGAAAATCCAAGCAACATCAATCCAAGGAAATAGCCAGCAACCTTTCAAACTAGATCAAGGGAAAAAAGTCAACCAAAATTCTCATGAAAGTTTTTCATGATTTTTTCCAAGTATTATACAAAATTAACTTCACATTCCTAGAGGACATGAACTTGATGCTACCTTCTGTGGCACATAATGATGCTTTTAGGGCATGCAGTTCCTTGGCATTCCATTTGGACACAAAGCTGATGGATCCCATTCTGTACCCCATAATCAACATATCCCTTCTGGATGCCTTTGGAACATGTCATACCTGCATCCTTTTCTGACATGTACCAATGTACAGTATTGAAATGCTTATCCATGCCATTTTGTGTCATCTTCCCTCCCTTTGGGAACATGACCAAATTGGATGCATGCCCATAGTTTGCATCAACTGCATGTGCCTTTAAAACACATCCAAAAAGAGCATTATGCTGACAAAAAATAGGGCACATATTTTACATGCAATTTTTGGGTGCATGTACTAAATTTGCAAGTGGTTTTTCCTAGGCATATTTTTGGCAATAAATACTGCATATGAACAATAAACAATGATTCGAATCGC
>CAJPEX010004734.1:0-19871 GCA_905338405.1 Notodromas monacha | reverse complement strand
GAATATAAAGAGTGACCCGAGGTTAAACTGCAGTATATCCAAGCTTCAATTCACAACGGAATTGATCAACCACATCCTTTGAAAATTGCCAAAAATGTTCCCGAAAAAGCGCACTCGTGAAATCGAGCAGGCCAAAATATCTGCCAACCTTTTTTTTTACAATAGCCCTATTGTCCTACAGTTTGAGCCAAAAGACTATCCTGTGTGTCTAGAATATCTAAATATTACGAGTCTTGAAAAAAATGTCTTATGAAATGCGTTTTTAAAAATGAAAAATAAATCAGCTCTAGAATTTTTCCTGAGGATGATTCTGACACAAGTCCACGTAATTTTTTGAAATTTTATGCAGAGAAAAATACTTTTTATTTTACTTGAGGCGAGAAAACAGTATTTGGAGAATGAAATTCCTCTTTCGATGTGCAGTCTAATTTACTTCACCCCAATTTGTTTTAATGATCAGCCTCGACTAATCAATGCAACAACAAAACCGGAAAATATTTGATCAGCTTTCCCTTTTGTCAGAAATAGGAATTTCCACAAGAAATACAAGTTGACCAGGAAGGAAAAAGGGGCCAGTGTACTTTCAATTTCATTAGACGTTGTTTAAAGACCTCAAGAAATTCATTCATTTTCCTTTTTTCCAGAAAAAGGCATATGCGGTCATTAGGCATCATAATGGAGGCTCTGTCGTGTTGAGAAAATAATTTTATAAAATGAATCTCGGCGATCCCTTCGATTATCCATGAGATCTTTTTGGTCTACCAGTTCATTTGACAGTGACGAGCTTCCGGAAATTGAACGAAGTTTGGGCCGGGTAAAAGTTCGAGTACATCCAGGAAAAAATTCCCGTTTCAAAACTTCTCAACGTTCTAAAGATGTAATTCGAATACAGCTAGTACAGTACAATATCCAAAAAAACAAATGGTCAGATAAACTTGACCCATAAAAGTATTCCAATTATTCTCGATCACTTGATCAAGGTTTAAAAATTCCCACACCGTAATATATTTCCCGATATTGCAAAACTTTTATAATTACTCACTGATCAATTCAGTCGATGTCCAGCGAAACCCGAGACTTTATCGGCGAACGGAGTCATGACATTACTATTTTTTCCATTCTCTTTAAGCGACCGACTGATTACGATTTTTATATCAGGTTATTCGTCGTTCATTTCATTAAGCCTTCTCATTGTAACAATAACCCATGCGGAAAATTGGGGCAGCACGAAATTAATGAACTGTAACGCAATGATGATGGCTTGACGACGGGAATACGTAATCGGGTGCTTTCGGATATAATGAGGACTTGATGAACAAAGCCACTCATTCAGATTAAAGCTATTAAAATTACCTTTGCGAGAGATCAGCAGGTTTAGAAGATACTGCATATTCTACTAGAATTAAACATGCAATTGAAAATCGCTCAAAACTAAAAAAAAAGCCGGGAGTTATTTTATTATGAATATTTTAGACCAAATGTACTCGTATGATCGGAGGTGTAGATGAAATTGGATTTTGTTTTTCGCACTTCATGACGGAAATTAATTTTATTGTACCCTTACATTTCCTCGTCTGAAGTGATAATAAAGTCTACGCAATATCAACTCACACTCATCGACCCTAAGTGATTTTCCACTCATTAAACCAGGCATGATCAGAGGAAACAGGTTTATTTTTGATCAGTGTTCCTCAAAGCGGGAAAGTTTTCCTTCCGGCGATAATCAACAGGTTTTTCTAGTGAAGCAAGCCACAGGGAAAAAGGTCTTCCCAGACAAAGAAAGTCATAACGATGTTATCAATCGTCATCCATCCGGTTTATAAAAAGCCTGCGGTGAAAACTAGCATAGAATTGGACTAATGTACATTCTGTCACCCTCGAGAAAAAAAAAAACGCGGTCTCTAGTTGATGAATACTTATCGAAGAATTGCCTGGGCTCTTCCGCGTATAGGAAGAGACACCCTGTCAAAAGTAAAATTTACTTCACGATTTTTTCAACAATCAAAATTTAGTTCAAAGTGTAAGCAGTGAAAATTTTCACCAGAAACACCAAGGAGTTGAATCGCAAACATATTCGAGCGAAAATCATTCCTTCAACAGGATACATGTTCTTACAACACATCAAGGATTCTCAACAGACATGCCTTCCTTTTTTAAATCGGGTTATGATATTGGATACGTTTGAAGTATAAATTTATGGCCACGTGGCACCACAATCTGAATTTTTAATTAGTTAGTTGAACTCATCCCATTCCTGCGTAATCATAAATATCTTTGAGTCCAAAAATGGCAGAAACCTTGGCTCATATTGAAGAAACCTGCTTTGGGTACAAGAGGAAGTTGTCGAGGATTTTGAAAGATTCATCTTTACAGCCATGTCATGGAGCTATTTTGTCCGTCAAATTAACCCAGGAAAAAGTTTGAATACAAAATTTTAAAGAAATTATCGCTTTAAATAAGAAAGTCATAGACATGAGATCAAATATTCCCATTTTTAGGTTACATTTTCTTCTCCAGTTGTTTTCTTTTTCGCCGTGCAGTTCGAAGTCTTTTCAGATAAATTGAAAATATATGAGGACTTATTACCCGGGATATTTCGATTTTATACATACTTTATTATTTTCAACAGACTTCTGTCTAGAAGGAAAAAAAAACAGACACCGCCCATCGTCAAACTGTTGGATAATGTTTTAATTGAAAAAAAGGTTTCAGTTTGTGAATGCGGAAAGGCTCTGAACGAACGTGAAATTATCGCAGCCGGAAGACAAAATAAGAAGCACGCAATGCGCAATAAATTTGAAACACGTGAATCACACCGAAAGAATTTAGCGTGGGTGTGAATTAATTACTCAGCAGTATTCATTTTCAAAATATGGGTCGACACGAGGCTAAATAATAACACGGTGAAAGGATTCCCAGGGCTCTTGAGGAAAAAAAAAAGCCTTCTGTAGTTGATTCTTTCTTTCTTTTCGTCGACTTTATAAGGTACAGTACCCACTTCCTGTTTCACGCGTTACGCAAAATGCGACGAAGCTCTCTTTTTTTTTTAAACATCGTGGAATGCATTTCATCCCTATATTTTTATTGGCACGTTTACATGATGTTATCCAGTGACGTGAACGCGAAACACGCTGAGATTTTGCTTCGGGAGGCCAATTAAGTTCCGCGACGAGGTGGGGCAATAATGCAACGTGTCAAGCCTATCCAGAGGACCCGGAATGATCGGGACACTTTTGCCCTTCCGGGAAATAGTAGCTAATAGGGTTAGGCGATCAAAAGTGAAATGCTTATATACTAGCGATGTACACCAAGGCGACCTGTTTTTTTCCGCGGTAAAATTAACCCCGACGGAAAAAAATGTAATAATCGAATCGTGATCCTTAACCTCCGAGCGTTGAGCACATTTCGATAATAATTACGAGATACGATCGATTGATGATGGAGAAAATTATTGCTGTCGGACGAATCGAACAGTTCCCATGATCGCGATTTCGACAGATGGGGGATGGGAAAACCAGGACGATGCGGATTCGCCGAAATTGCAAGAATAAAATGGAAAGCTGGTTGCAAAAAAAAAAAAGAGGAAATCAATTTTACATGCTTTCATTCATTCATGAATTGAATGCTGTTTTTGTAGGAACTCTGGGAGTTATTTTTCGACCCGGAAGACTTGCATTGCCTCTCATGTCAATTCAAGCTCTTCTTGAAATTTTACACGCACCGAATTTCGATGGAAAATTGCTGAAAAAGCCGCACTGATATCAATACCAAAGAAATTCGGCGTCCCCAGACGAAAGCAGACAAGTACGGTACTTTTCACCGAAATATATACTGCATGCACATGAATCACAGTGATGCGGAATTTTGCCCAAGCTTTGGAAAATGCTTTAAAATAGGCATGCTTTGAAAAAAGAAAGAAGTTCGCTTCGGTCATTTTTTCGTCTTCAAAACAGGGAACAATTTCGAGAAAGTTTTGACCAACAGGTTTGGGGCATTTCGAATTCGTGACGGTGAAATTTCCGCAACTTGGATACGCTCAAAAAATTTGCTCTTCTTTCCAGCGGTCACCCTTATTTTCATAGAAATAAGGTTCCTGCTTGGGAAATTATGGAAAGAAATGCAGAATACTGCGATAGAGTTCGTCAAATTCTGCGCAGATTTTTTTCTTGAATGAGGTTAGCAACCTTACGAGCAGCCAAGTATGAATTTTCGGTTGGTTATTTTTTTCAGCGTTTGAATACTTCAAATGTTCAAGCGTCACCTCAAAAGGAAGAAATCTCACGCCCTTTTTCGTTCCACACACGTAAAGAATAAACTTTCTACATTTTCTGTTGAAAAATATCAAATCTTGAAAGAAAACATCGATGCTTTAGTATTCGAAATGCCATCATTAAAATAGCTTCATTTTTACTCGAATGGCCGAGCTCGGGGTAAACTTTTGAGAAAGTTTTTGCTAGGCAACTGAAAATAGTTTCTTTTTTTCTGATGAAAACAAACACAGGTGGACTTTCTCTACAACGATCGGATCTACAACGATATTCCCTTTATAAGGATTTACTCAGGTCCCACACGGGTTCTCTCTCCATATACAGTATCATAGGGTTTCTCTACTAAATCGAAAATTTCTCTATGAAGATTTTTTCCCTGGTTCCTTAAATTTCGTTGTAGAGAGCATATGTAGCTGCATTGCAAATTGTCGAGAAATCTTTATACCCCATGATTCGCAGCTTTTCGAAGAATTGAAATGCTGTAATCTCTGCTTTCATCGAATTTCCAAGCACAACTCGAACCAAAAGAAGGCCTTCAGAAGTTTCTGTGACATTAGACAATCTAACTCCATCCTTTTTTCTATAACAGTAAATTACCCATTTAGTGAAAAACACGAGAAAAGGGTAGTAAAGTTGAAATTACGTGTGTGAAAAATAATGTAAACCCTCGCTGGCCCACAGTCGTGATTTATACATCATAACCGAACGTCTATCTTATACTCCCCCCCCCTTTTTTTTTTGTCTGTGTATGTTGGCCCCCTCAGCACATACCTGGGCTGTGCTGGTCACTGAACCGGATCATCTCGTCGAGATATAAAAACCGTTGACCCGCTGCTTCCGTGGTCGAGATGAAGAACAACGGGAACAAACTCGGAGACCCAAATGAGCAGCAGAGATTTATTCGCATTAATGTAGGCCTTTGCGATTCGACCAGATCTTCTAATGGTAAAACCAAACAGAAGAAGAAGAAGAAAAAAAACATATCTCCCCACTAACCAGGATTTTATTTTTCAAAAATAATCAAGCTTTTCTAAACGCATCTCAACTACGGGAGGATTTCGCTGCTCTCATCGTTGAGAAACGCGTTCGGGAATCTTGAATGTAAGGGGTTGAATTTCGAGTTTTTCAGCGGTGATTGAAGAATATAGCTCAACTTCACCCGGATAATCAAATACAGTATTATAAATAATTAAAATTTCAAGTCGTTGCTCAAGCACGAAAAAAATTAAGCTGTTGCTCGACAACGACACTTGACAAGCGAAAAAAAACTAACAGAGCGATAGCGAAAATTCGTTCAGTGTCCATGATGTGTTGTTTCCCGTTTATCATGGGATCAAATACTGTGAATATTTTGCACATTACATGTAGGTACATGGTTTTTTATGTTTGTAACAGATATAGCATCAAAACACTTCGTTTTCTCTGAGCGGCTTTAAATTACGACTGAAAGAAGCTCAAAGAAAATGAGGTTCTATCGTAACATATTCTTAAATGAAGGAGTATGTTGAGCAAATTGCGGCTGATTCCACAATTTTTAATTCAAAAACTCCGTTCTTCCGAAAATAATACATAATTTCTTACTGTAGAAGTATAGAGTACATTACATAAAATTAATTGGGACGCATCCGAGAGTACAAATTTCATAAATCGCTTTAAATTACAGGTTGAGAGGGTTTCAAATTTTTCACTTTATTTTAAAGTAAGTTTTCGCGTTGAATCCGCAAAGAAAAATATCCTCGTTTGAATGATATCACAAAATTTATCCGGATTCACGGGATGATCCAGCTATATTGTCAAATCGGAAAACACGATGACTTGATGATCTGCTCGAAAAGGTGATTGACCCGTATTTTATCCAACGAACGAAAGAAATGCTGGAAAAACTGACAAGCTAAAATCCCCCTGATGTTCTCGGCACAGTAAAGCTAGACCAGGAATTTATGATCCCTGGAGTTTTCCTGCAACCCGCTAATTTCCCCCCTTCCCTAATGAGGTCAATCGTGACTAACGGTGATTCCTGATCATCTCCAGCGGTTCTCATTAGCCCAGGTCCTGGACTGCATCGAGGAAGAAATAAATGCGGCAATCATTCCATACTTTTGCGATAATGACATTTCCTAGAGAAGGAATTCCCGAGTTCGTTCTGATGCTTTTTCGAAAGGAGACCCCTTTCGAAAAAAAAATAAAAAATGAGATGAATAATACAGTACACGTGTGGACTGAATTCATATTAGCGCGGTTCTTCCCGAGGTTTTTGATCATTCTTTAAATAGCTTTTTTTTTCTCTCCGACGAAGAAAATTGTGAGAGGCTCGAAAAGATTATGCTTTTTCACTAGCGTATTTTTTACGAGTTCAATGCCGGTCTGGGGATTGGAAAGTTATTCGCATCCATCTGGTCGCCAGAAAATGAACAGAATTTTTATGGAAGCACAAATTCTCATTTTCATTGGGCGAAAATAAGAAGGGGATAAAGCGCACACGCACACATTAAATTTTTATTTTCATCCGTAACGAAAGTGAGCCGAAACTGATTCCGTCCAGTCACTGCCACAAATACACAGACATATATACGATCGTTTCAGAGGGCTCCTCGAGAGCAGACGGGTATTTATCCTTTGTGTGTTCGAATCTCTTGGTTGATTTCACGATTATAATTACGAAAGAAAAGGATAAAACGTGCCGACAAGTCAGACTTTGCCTTGAGCGCAACTTTTATTTTCGCTCTACCTCTCTCTTTCCCTCTCTCTTCACTCGATGGGTCAGTGATGAATGATCTGCCAGAATGAATCCGACTCACAGGTTCTTTTTACAATTTCACTTTCTCCGTGTCACGTGACATGTTGGCAAAAAAAAAAATCTTTCTTTTGCCGTGACACAGTTGGACACAATCGCAAGTTTTAGGTTGCTGGTCTTTAACGTGCTCTATTTCATCTTAGCGCAATGTTGCTTCTTAAACACTGGAATTGCTTGCTTTGTTGCACTAAAAATATTCTCTTTAGAAAGGAATCTGAATTATATCGCGGTTAGTTGGACAGGGACCGAAAAATTAATTTCGTAAAATACAATTTTCCGTCGTGAAGAGATTCGTTGTAACAAGAGTTCGCTGCATAAAAAAAAATTGTGAGAGCAAAGAATTGCGAAGAATTTATTCCTCGAAAGATTTTTTTCTCCGTGCTCTCCTCAACGCTTTTCTTTCTATAACGATTTTTGTTGTTGTTCCCATAGAAGTTATATGAAACCCATCCCTTAGGGGTTCTTTGCAACGAAATTATCTTTATAACGATTTTTCTGGTTTCCTGAATGTTGTTGTTCCACAAGTATTCTGTCTACAACGGTTTTTCTCTATGACGACGTTTTTGTCCCATAGGAATTATCTCACTATAACATAGCGGTTCTCTACAAAAACATTTTCTCTATGCAACGATTTTCTCTGGTCCCCTAAATTTCCTTGTTCAAAGTGCAACTGTACATTAAAGTAATGGAGTAATTTTATTTTGGAGGATGCGAGTTAGTTTTTCTCTAGTTTAAAAATATCAGCAAGGAATGAGTAATTCGACACTACACAAATATCGTCACAGCAAGTCGTGTTCTACACAACAGCCGACATTAATTTGCGGCTCGGGATCCGTTTTTTTTTTTAGAAAGAAAACGGCACTGTGTCAACCTGTGTTAGCGTTCAAAATCCAACGACCAGAAATTGCACGAGATAAAGTAGAATCGCGTTACAACGAAGAATTTGTGACCTTAACGAAACTTTGTGGCACTAAAAATATTCTCTTTAGAAAGGAATCTGAATTATATCGCGGTTAGTTGGACAGGGACCGAAAAATTAATTTCGTTAAATAGAATTTTCCGTTGTGAAGAGATTTGTTGTAACAAGAGTCCGCTGCATAAAAAAAAGTATGAGAGCAAAGAATTGCGAAGAATTCATTCCTCGGAAGATTTTTTTCCGTGCTCTCCACAACGCTTTTCTTTCTATAACGATTTTTTTTTTGTTCCCATAGAAGTTATGAACCCATCTCTTAGGGGTTCTTTGCAACGAAATTATCTTTATAACGATTTTTCTGGTCCCCTGAACGTCGTTGTTCCACAAGTAATCTGTCTACAACGATTTTTTCCTCTATAACGACGTTTTTGTCCCATAGGAATTATCTCACTATAACATAGCTGTTCTCTTATTCTCTACAAAAATATTTTCTCTATGCAATGATTTTTTCTGGCCCCCTAAATTTCCTTGTTCAAAGTGCAACTGTACATTAAAGTAATGGAGTAATTTTATTTTAGAGGATGCGAGTTAGTTTTTCTCTAGTTTAAAAATATCAGCAAGGAATGAGTAATTCGACACTACACAAATATCGTCACAGCAAGTCGTGTTCTACACAACAGCCGACATTAATTTGCGGCTCGGGAATTTTTCCGTGAATCTTTTTTTAAAGTACAGTAGAATCTCGTCGCAGAGAATATTTTTTTATAACGAATTATTCGTTACAACAAAATTAGTCTTCAGATACCTGTTCAATGACATAATAATTTCATTCAAATCGCTTTACATCGAATTCCTCGTTATAACGATCAATCCGTTTTCCCTTTCGCAACAGCTTCGTTGCAACGAGATTCTACTGTATAAAAAGTGGCATTTCTTCCGTTGACTCACGGATTTTCCGAAGAAGATGCAGTTACAAAGCCAGGCAATTTATTTTTTATTTCTCAGTCTCCCCCCTTCCCTAATGAGGTCAATCGTGACTAACGGTGATTCCTGATCATCTCCAGCGGTTCTCATTAGCCCAGGTCCTGGACTGCATCGAGGAAGAAATAAATGCGGCAATCATTGCAATTTTTTTTTTTTTTCTCCCCCCCCCCCCCCCCCCCCCCCCGTTTTTGTCTGTCTTTCCATCGTCATCATCATCGCTCAGTTTCTGTGCTCCGACTCGCGAAGCAGGCGGGCAACGACAAGGAATTATGCAATCCTTTTTCCACGCCCCCGTGGCACAGCGTCACATCGCCGACGATAACAAGGGACTTCTTTTACACGTGGAATTGACTTGGTGACAGTGGTGGAGGCAAACCCTGTTTATTTTTTTCGGCGGCGTTGCTGCGGCGACTGTATAAAAATCTGGGTAACCGTGTGGGTCAGGCCGCCTCGAGGCGGCAAATAAACTAGCGTGTGTATACTATAGTGAGTGAATGATGCACGGATTGCACGTTATTGGGGGAGGGCTGAACCTAGGCGCGATTCCAGCCCCTGGGGGTTAGGATGACTAAATGCATTATTTTCTAGGGACATCAACAGCTCTACGAAGCTGATTCAATCTGTCGAGCACAGTAATCCAACGTTTTTCTGTAACGGTGCCCTGGAATTCTTCACATGGGTCTCCAGGTATGTTCTGGTAGTGAAGTTCAGTAAATGAAATGGAAGAGAAATTAAACGAAATACCGGTAATAGGAATGAAAAAATGGAGTAAATCGGATATGAAAATAACGGAACGATAGTGACCCGCAGACCCCTTAAAAATACGCAACGACTACATTTTTGAAAACATCGAAACATAAATTTCCTCAACGGAAATACCACGGAATGTTACTTCCAAAAAATAGCCAAGAACAAAGAAAATAATGGCAAGCAAAAATCTCTGCGGAAAAAAAACAAAAACAAAAAGGAAAGCAGAAAATCCAAGACAAAACGCAATCGAAGTTTCTCCAGACCTTTCTGAGTCAAATTCAGTACACATCCCAAGAATTATAATACTGTACAGCCATTTCCATAGCTATTCTTCATGAATTTTAAACATGAAAGCTTCAAGGCATTCACACGAATAAAAAAAAATTTTAATACGCCAGTTTCAAGACCTTGAAGACTCGCCTCGCTTCTCATGCAGTCATTCCCCATGACTTTTCCTCGGGTATTAAAACCTGCCCCAAAGAAGAAGAATGAAATGCCTTTCGAATGAAATGAAAATATATTGTAATATATCATTCGGGGAAAGACTTTTTTTTTTAATAAATCGTCAAGCGGAAATGACAAAACTGGAAGAAGTGCACTGAGAATCAAGTCCACAAGTTCACTCGAGAATCATCGCATCGTTTATATAACGCTGATATCTTTTGATTTATTCAGACAGACTGATACCCAGTGAACCATAAACGAAAGCCCTCGCCTATGAATTTGACTTCCTCCTACATATTCATCCCCGGGAAGGCTGAGTAAAAAGTACACTACAGTACTGTACTTGCATAAAAGAATATTCCTTCGGATGGGGGAAAAATCGCTCAGAAGGGCCATTTAAAAATACAGTAATACAGTAAAATGCCTTAGTTTATTTATCACTTGGCCAGTTTCGGTCAGTGAAGAAAAATAAGGAAGATAAGCATTATATTTCAAAAGTTTGTTCTTCTTTTATTTTCCTGATTTTAACAACCAGATCAGAATCGTGACAGAGACACACACACACACACACACACATACATGGGGGGCACTCAGCAGGTTGCGTCCGAATGCGTCACGATTTTTCAAAATGTGGGGCGCTTTGAAGCAAAAGTGCTGAGCGGACATTCGGAGAAAACAGGTTATCGCAAGTTTTTTTTTTCATATTTATTTTAATAAACGTGCCCCCTTTTCTTTGCTTTCAATACCGAGTGAGCCATTTGGTTGGCATATTGTCAGTGAAAGGAGGCAATCGGAGGAGCCGTAATTTCAATTTCTGAAGAAACAAACNCGAAATTCGGTATTCTTAAATTAATCGAAAGCCTGCGGATGATGAATTCGGTATAAACGAATGCTACGGTATTTCCAAGGAACTGGTAACCAAAGTCTGGAAGATAATTTGTTATACAGAATATGGAGAATACCGTAGTCAGTGCATCAGATGTTCAAGTACAAATACTGTACTGTACAAGGTATATATGGAGCCCCAAGAAAGAACCATTGTATCAATAGAATTGCTCTACAGAAACCTGTACAGTATTAGATTGCTTCGATCGTAATTCATGCAGTGGATTACATCACGAAGAAGGCTTTTTTTCAAGATTAGTTCAACAAACATTTGAAACATTTTCTTAACCGCCAGATTCAACCTAACAACCTGCAGAGGAAGACACGCCAAAAAAAGAAACTTGAAATATAATGAATATTGTTGCAATTTCTCGGTAATTTTTGAATGCGAAGCCAATTTCGAGATATGAAAATTTAAACTTGTCAGACATGATAGTTTTGTCTTGAATCTGACCACCTGAGATCACATGAGACCGGTTCAGGAATACCACAAAAATGTTGCCTACCATATAAACAATTTTTGAAAAATAGACACCAAGGCATTGGAAAATTCTTTAATATTTCCACTAGAAATATTCCTCTGGATTTAAAAAAATTCAGCATGCGAGTCAGTAAACGCAGGTTTTTTTCATATGTGACGCTGAACACAGGACAATTTAAAATGTTCCCTTCTTGTGGAGTTTCCAACAAAATAAGAAAATGTAAAATTGCTTGGATGTTTCCAATTGATGCAGAATAGCTTCTCAAAACGTATCTTGAAAATTGTTTGGTGGAAATGCGGCATATACGCAGAATTTGACCCATAAATTATTACAAGAACAAGAAAAAAAAAGGAATTGAACAGTACCGGTCATTTTGAAGTCAATGGAAGTGCTGCGTTCCGTATTCGGAGTCGTAAGTGAGCTATTGCAAAGCCTAATTCTAGTTGTTTTCATAAATTTCACGATATTTTGAATAGTATAGACCACCCAGAGGAGATTCCCGCAGTTCATAAATAGGAGTAAGTAGATCGCACCCGAGTTTTCCATAGGCCTTCTTTGAATGGGTTTTCTGTATGCACAAAAAATAAGGTACTGCAGAATTTAAGAATTTATTTTGTTAACGAATATATTTTACAGTCCCTTCTTCATAAACGGTTTTTCATTTTATTTCGACGTGAAGAATTTTTCCATTTTAAAAACATTTTTCGGGTCTCACTCGATTGGTTCTAACGTCACTCTCGTCCACTTCTCCCAGCTACCATCAGTCGACGTTTGGCTTTGCTAAACTGCGATAATGTCGCTATCTTCACCAACACCAGCGCAAATATTTCAAGCAGGAAAACGACAGCAACAAAATAAAATAAAAATACGGGGGGGGATGCAGGCTGTGGGTCCCTTAGCACAAAGGTCACTCCCAAGTCACCCGAGACAGCCGCGCGGGTTTCCACGTTCCAGATCGCAGACACCGCGAAGATCGTGGGTCTTCGTCGTGGACCTCGCATCGCCTTATTTTCTTCTTTCTTTCCCTCCTCTCTCTCTATCTTTAACCATATCACAGCAAACGAAGAAATAAACAACAAAATAAATAAAATCCCTAGCACCGACTGCAGCTCTTTTTTTTTCCACCTCGAAATTCGCCAGCACCAGAGTTCCGCATTAAAATCGCCCGAGCTCCTGCTTCATCAAAAAATAGTTTATAGAAAAGAAAAAAAAAATTACCTGCATAGATTTCGTCTCTGTCATTTTTTTTCTTTCTATTTCTTACCAAGGAAATATATATAGTCAGAACTGCAGTTGGCCATCTTGAAAACGAACTAGCAGTTCTTGATGGAAAAAGGCAATTAAAAAGGGAGGCTCATCAACTTGGATGGCAGGTTTTTTTTTTTTTCGTTTTGCGCAGCCTTGGGATACAGAAGCCAACTTTCGATTTTTCAAGCCCTTTCATCACATTCGCAGGAGATTCACGTAACTGAAAACGTACTCAAACTTTTTTCTTAAACTCTTGGGCGCATTGAATTTCATTTGTATATTCATTTGGAGTGTCCGCGGAGCCCCCCCCAGAAGATCACGCGGAGCCCTTGAGGATTTCCGGAGCACTGGCTGAAAAGCACTTCAACATTTCTCCCGAAATCGCGTAGGAAATCAAGAGTTCCGACAATAATGACTTTCACGCTGAATAATAATGAAGAATAAGCCGCGAACAATGGATATTTATTTTTTTTTTTTAATGTGGCGTGGGGAGAAAGAGGATTTCTTCGCACGACAGAGACTTCATCAAGCAAATGAGCGAAATGAGGGAAGCATTGTCCCACTGTCGCATCGGTGTCCATATACTCTTTTCAAACGGAAACTATGCAGTGACCCAGCTGACGGTTAGAAGCAAAGTCGCTTTTATTTTTATTCATTTTTTTTTTGCTTGTCCAGGAAGCCAATTTATTTCAGGAAAATGAATTAGTATTCATGAACAGGCTTTGTTCCAGCGAAGAGAAAAAGTTCTGGAGAATCAAGAAGCAGAGCATGATTAACAAATATCGTGCTTGCGAGCTGTAAGTATTTCCTCGTTGGGCTTCAACCACCTGCTCTGCTTCGATGAGCCAATTTTCTTCGACAGATTGAACTATTCCATTTTGCAAGAATAAACGGGAATATACAAATATACAGCATATCATATATTCAACATGAAGGAATGGAATCAGGGCAGGGCAATTGATGGAGATGCTTTCCAAAGCGTGCCATACTTCGGTGCGAAAATCAGTTTGAGAATCTAGTTTCTTTAATTACTTCCACCGGGGTTTGCTTTTCCCCGTCTCGAAGAAAGGAACCTTATTTGTTAGTATCGGAAAGCCACCCAGGAGTCAAGGTCACAATCGCGAAACGAACAATGTGAAATCTGTACGCCAAAAATAATGATAAAAATTCTTCGTGGGAGCTTAGGCACGATTAAGTGCTTGAGGCGCTTTTCAACGAGGAACGCGTATGAAAGAAATTCCTTTTGGGCCTCACCAAGATCGGCTTTCGGTGTACATAACGTTTTTTTTTTTCCTTACCTTGCTCGGCTTCCGAAGCAAGGATTTTTCCAGGGCAATCAGCAGCGAAGAACTGAAGCGAACAGCAGCAGCACAAAATCCACACGAACGTCAATTTTTGAAGAACTAAAAAAAAACTCCGACACTTTGAACAATTCCTTCAATTTTTGCAGTTTTCCGCCTGCATGGTCCGTCGTTTTATCACGATTCGACAAAACCCGTGTCCTTCACACTTTCAGAATTCCTTCACGCACTCACAAAGACACTTGAATCTCTTTGATAAACTGAAATGGAAAAACGGTCATTTTTTCACGGAACTTTCCAGAAACCCCCGACGTTTCTAAAGCCGCAGAACGGTCTGGAAAAGGGACTCAACGCCTGCTCAATCAAACACACGAAACGCAATAACCTAGCCATGATACACTTGAATTTGAAAGGAATTCAATACAGCTCGAAAAAATGTCGATCTAAATATCAATTGATTGTGATGGTATCAGAATGTCTGGAAAAAAAACCGTTATTTAAACTCGGCGAAATATGGAAGCACAATTTTTATTGCACGACACAAACATCATGTT
The DNA here is from genome assembly GCA_905338405.1 of Notodromas monacha. Taxonomy (NCBI): domain Eukaryota; kingdom Metazoa; phylum Arthropoda; class Ostracoda; order Podocopida; family Cyprididae; genus Notodromas; species Notodromas monacha. The sequence goes on along the minus strand of CAJPEX010004734.1, from coordinate 5,248 downwards.
GTACAATTACTGCGGTTGTTACGAACGTGTTCGATCCTTTTCAGAGAAACGAACGTAATTAAATGTATTAAATGTAGATGAGGCACCGTTCCCGGAAAAAGAGCAATCGAATTGCCATGCGACCGTTCCGGTGGTGTACCGAACCACAACTGGAGCGGCGACCCTTCGCAACAGAGCAGAGGCAACGCGGACCGAGCCGCCGCCGCCGCCTCCTTCGCCGCCTCGTGGCCACTGCGTTTGTCGTCGTCGCCGCAACGCAAGAAGTAAACGAAGACAGGGATACCGAGAAGAGTAAAGGGGATGAGATATATACAGTATATGCAGGGTGGGCCAAAAAAATTGAACCGATTTTTTTGAATTAGGATATCTCCGTTGAAAATTAAGCTAGATTCTAAATCATTATCATCAATTCCTAAAAACTCTTCACTACCATATACATACAGAACAAGGTGTACGGCTTGTTAAAAAATATTTTCGTCTCGATAAAACCGTACATATTAGCAATTCGAAAAGCAGTACGTCCATACACATTTTGTATATTAAGATCTGCTCCCTTTTTATGCTTCATATAAAAAGGGAGCAAATGTTAATATACAACATGTGTATGGACGCACTGCTTAATACACACAATAATAAACACATTTTGTATATTAAGATCTGCTCCCTTTTTATGCTTCATATAAAAAGGGAACAAATGTTAATATACAACATGTGTACGGACGCACTGCTTAAATTTCCATCAGTTTTGAAAGATACTTAAAAGTCACAAGTAAGCGCTCCCTCGTACGACTTTCCAGAGCAATTCCAGTAATTTACTCATTTCTTGCGCTAACCTTCCCAAGATATTCCTTCTTCGTTGAAATCTTGATACTTTAGCAGAAGCGCAAAATTTTTCTCAAATCATTAGAAATTCAGCTCACAAATGCAAGAAATATCAACATCTTACGTGAAAATCTACGGTCAGCCGCGTAAACATCTACCGGCGAGCCACGGAACTACGCGCATCGCCACTTCGCCAGTAAGTCCCAGCACTGATGAACGGTATTGTACTGCACTACGGTATGCACTGCTAGAACAATGAAAAACAAATACCAAATGAAAGCTCATTTAATTCTCTTTCAAATGGTGTTTCATTTTATTGTCCTAAGTGTCATCAAACAGTCACAAAACCTTTTGAATGAAAACTTATGCAACTCTTCCCGCTAAGAAGCTGTCTCCAAACCCCCCCCCCCCCCAAATTACCTTTTTTTTATATTTATGTATATCATATATATATATGATATACATACATATAAAAAAAGGCCGCCCAAACGGCGTCCGCCGAATACGAACATGCGGGACAGAGCGGCGCAACAGAGCTCAAGCCAGTGAAGGAAACGCTATCCGCAGCCCATCTCTCACCGCAGCCCGCACACCTTTGCGGAAAGAAGCAGCTGAGTGCGTCAGCAGATGACCGGTAAAAGGAGTGCGCAAATAAATCTCCTGGGCAGATTCCGATGCTCATTCCTGGGAGTCCATTGAATTTTTTTCTTTCTTTTTATATTTATTTTTAATTTTTTGCGCGCGCGAAGATGTGATAGGTAAAAGCCAGTACTGCTGCCGTTCCAATATAAAGCTTTCGAACTGGAATGTTTTTACGTACAGTATTACCTGCTGTTGATTTTACCTTCAGTTTTCACATGAAAGAAAGACTTTTTTCAGCCGTGGGCAGGAAGTAAAAGCGATCCATGATTTAAAATTTATGAGAATAAGAAACAGGCCTATATAATTATTTTAAAATCGTCCACTAGCTTTCAGTTCACGAGACACGCATCCAAAAATTTATTTTTCTAACAAGAATGTTCTTTCTGAAAACAAAGGTCATGAGGCACAGGAAATTCGAAATTCTCATGAGAGTCACGATTCAATTCCAGCGAGATCTTTTTGAAGGAAAAAAACAATGATTCCATTTCGAGAATCAATCAGTCATTTCCACAAGGATCCTAAAAATTTTTTCTCGTTTAAAGTATCAAACCGATTCAAAAGGGTAAAATACCTTGAAAAACTGGAAAGTTTATACAGTACAGCACAGAAACTAAAAAAAGAAAGACAGAACAAAATTATGAGAAATGAAGCGAAACTCGAAATTGTTCAACGGACCGTAATTCAACTCAATCTTGAAACATACTGATATCTGAAAGTTTGTGAAATAAAAAAAACGGGTCCAATTACACTGAAGTCGGTATTGGTTTGGAGAACTCACCGGCACATTCTGAACACTTGTTTCTCAAACTTGAATTTCTTCGATTCGGGAATCAAACAGCACGGTCATCATCACAAGAACACAGCGAAGCGAAAAATTCAAATCTGACTCGACGTCGCTCGGGATGAGTCAAGGACAAAGCGGACTCTTCTGCGAATGAGTATCCTCAAATCACGCTTTTTCACCCCCGTCACTCATCTCAAACAATGCACACAAAAAAATAGGCGTTGCCATCAATCGCCGATTATTTTCACAAAATACACTTCAAAAATAAGTAATAAAAATAATAAACAGAAAAGCAAAATAAAATAATTTGTCAATGAGGCGCCATTCCCGGAAAAAGAGCAATCGCATTGCCATGCGACCATTCCGGTGGTGTACCAAACCACGACTGGAGCGGCGACCCTTCGAGCGGATTTATTTGCAAGATGATACAGTATTCAAGTGTATTAAACCGATTCAAAAGGGTAAAATACCTTGAAAAACTGGAGAGTTTATTCAGTACAGCAACTACTATCGCTTTCCATTTGGACGCTTCCTCTGATATTTCTAGAGTAGGAGTGTTTGAAAATTTTAAAAATTAAATGAAAATAAGGGTGACAAAGCTCACAATATTCTAAATTTCTGAATTTTTCGGATTTAAAAGAGTCAACAGCGCTTTCCGTAAACCGTACAATATTTAGTTTTTTCGCTATATTTTCTTCTGATCGTCTCAGTACACGGTAATAAACTCGCGAATTTTCAGGAGTTTTTGGCCTAACTACGTCAGGTTTTCCTTTTACTGATCACATGAGAGTTTCCCAAAGATACTGTATATCTCAAATAACGTACTGTATTTGTTTATCTGAAGAAAACAAAATAGACACAAGGTAACCCAGCCCAGCCCTCAGTTCCGGTTAATTTGAGTCCTGCTGTGATTGTAAACAGAGTTGAATTTCTCAAGCCACATGCAGAATGGTCCTGCATACGGGTGTTGCTTGGCTATTTTGTGTACCCCAAAAAGCGACAGGAAAATATTGGCGTTTTTTGGAAGTGATAAAATAGCACAAAAGAAGGTTGCCGTGCTGCAGAAAACCTTGAGAAGTGAATCACTCAGATACTGTTGCGAAATGCTTCATGCTACGGAGCAATTGATGGAAACACGCGAGAGCTCTTAAGCACAAATATCGGGTACAATTGGGGGAAGGTACATCAATAATGTATTAATGAATCCTTGTTCGAAGGAAAAATAAAATTCGCGACACATGTTTCCTGCATCAATTTTCAGTTTACTTAGTCTTGAGATAAAATTATCAGGGATGAGTGAAACAAAATACAATATATAAGTGATACGCGTTGACTTGAACTTCGATGAAAAAAATAAGCTTTGTACACTGAACTATTCAAACTATTTTACAATCGGGCATCTTGAAAAATCCTGAGCACAGCTGTGAAAGTCGCACTTGAAATCAGGCAATGTCCTACTCCTGCAGTAAAGTAACAGTTGCACAATTTGTTGTTGTCATTTTTCAAGGATTTGCGGCAATCATTCACGCAGAGCAGGTCTTATTGCTTTAAGGTCGATCATCGGTTTTTTTTTATACCTCAAAATAACATCAATTTTTACACCCAATTTACACGAGTCACGTGAAATTCTTTGATGAAAATTAATCTTCACTTGCAAACAAATCTCCTTTCCGAAATCAAACTGTGGACACAAAAAAAAAAAAACACGATGACTCAGTCTAGCGAAAGCTGGTTCTCCCCTATCTAATACTGTACACCTATTATACGATTTGCTCAATTCCCAACAGATAATCCTGAAGCTTTTTGAAAATTTGAACTGATTGAAAGGTCCTTGCAGGAAGGGAATAAAAATCTCAACCTTCCAGAAAATAAATCTGTCGAGAAATCAAGAGGTTGTACGGCAACAAAAATGTAGTTTAAGAATGCTAACATATCTATTGCATATGTTCGACATATGCAATAGATATGTTCGACATATGCAATAGATATGTTCGACATATGCAATAGATATGTTCGACATATGCAATAGATATGTTCGACATACAACACTTTCGACGCTTCATACGATCTTCGACGCTTTAAAAGTATAATTCAGAAAAACATGAAAAAGAGAATTCAAAAACCCCTTGTTTTGACTTCATTATCCTCAATTCCTCACACATGAACACAAAGTACAGGGCTTCTACAACCAACTCGAACATCCACATATGAAACTGCACGTCACAGAATTAGTCCTAATTTCGTTTTTATTCCCTTAACACTATTTCAGCCTCTTTGGAAAGGCTCGAGAAACTTTCCTGGAATACAGTATATCAATTTTTTCATCCACCAATTTGAATAAAAAATATGGGAGCTGTATTAAATTTATCATTCTTCGAATACAGTATTTCAATCATTTTTGCACTGACCCTCACGATTTTCCACGAGATGTGCGTTGAATTTTCAAAGCAATGAAATTAGTTCTTGTATTTTATTCTCATTTCCTTCGTGCATAAAATCAAGGCAAATGTTTTATCAAAAATATCTTTTAATAATACAGCAATGCATACTCATTTCGTCGAGGGAACACGGTGATTCATACGTTGCGGCGCAAAATCGCGGATTTTGCTTCGAATGAATCGACTAGCAAACAAAAAAAAATTATTCCTCCCGAAATTCACCCAGTAAAACTGTTTAGTTCGCACACAACAAGAACATAAGACTATCTTCCCTTCTGTATTTTCCGGTTGATCGAAATAATTGTAATTTTTGTCGGAAAATGTACACGCAAACTTTCGGGATTTTTTTTGTTCATTTTAAAACTGGGGTTTGATCTTCAATAATGGGCAAATTCGTGCAACTTCGCGAAGAAACCCCAAGCCGCTTCTTTCTTCATGCCCAATCGCACTCCCTGCATCTTCCGCTATACTCGAAGACCTGCCCCATCGCAGCAACCTTCGGGATCGCATTCCGCCCAATCTCTTCCGGCGACTATATGCAACAAGGAAGGAAAGGAAGCAC
>CAJPEX010004733.1:0-14277 GCA_905338405.1 Notodromas monacha | reverse complement strand
GGGAACGGCAAGCCCAATCGGCGTAGGCGAAGTTGCGGGGAGCAGAGATGGCGGCGCGCATGCGCGGCGCTTCCAGAAAATTCTGGAAGCCGGTAGAGTAGACCAGTCCAGTTCCAGTCATCATTATGACTGGATGGCGCAATGTGCGCTGGTCTTCTTGGTTTGCAGCGTTGAGGAAGGCGTCAGTGTTTGGTGAAGCTGTCTTCAACAAAGTGTTTGTAAAAAAAAGTGCCTGCTGGTGTATGTGTGACGATGTTGATCTCCTCTGTTTGTACAAGGAGGAGGTCAATTGTCGTTGTGCATTTTCCGCAGGTGATGTCGTCGAAAAGTGTTTGAAGAAGTTCTTTTTTGGCGTGCGCTGGGTCAGCGGCGCAAGTGTTTGTGGATGTTGGCTTGTATGTGTGTGACTTTGAGGCCTTCTGGGTGTAAAGGGTTTCACCCACGTAAATTGTGTGGGCGAAATTCTGTACATTCTCCAGGCCCGAGTTCATGTTTACAATTTCCTTGTGTTTGTAAAGAGTTTTTGAAGTTTGTCCATTGCTGTCATACAGCACGTTGTGCCATAGGATTTGAAAAGCTTAGCCCACGTTTGACATTTGGGCGAAGTTTTTCACATTCTCCTGGCGCGCGTCAGTTTTGTCACAGCAATCTGTGTAAAACATAACTTTGTGTTGAAGCGGGAGGCAATGCCCCAACTGCTTGTGGGCATGAGCCGCAATTTCGTATCATTCCTTTGCAAAATTTGTTGCATCGTTTTCATCAGGCAAGCTTTGTATGTTTCATGTTTGTACTGCGCATGTGCAGTTGCGCAAAAAGGTTCAGTTTTGCTTCGTGTCCAGTGTTTATACAATTCCGCGTGATGTGGCGTGTGGCTTCATGCCTTTGGATTTGAAGGATTTTGCTCACGGAAAAAGGTGTGGGCGAAGTTCTTCACATTCTCCAGGCGTAGGCTGATCAGTCCATCAGGAGTTGTGAAATCAATATTTCCAACCATTGTCCGCTTGTTATGTTTGTAAGAGGAAAGTTGTCCCATTTGAGGCGACTCGTCTTTTTCATTGGTTTAGTACAACCGGCATCTCGACCAGGTCGAGGTAAAGGAGGTATTGACCTCAGGCGGTTCGCACGCCAATTCTCATCGGGGAGTTTTTACATAACCCCGGAATCCACACACAACCATCGGTACAGGCAACCGGCATCTCGAAGCAGGTCGAGGTAAAGGCGGAACACGCCTAGGTGCAGTGACCAATTGGTGCGTGACCAGTTTCCATCGTCCAAACTCATCTCGAAAATGTTCGAGGTACAGGAGGTATTGACCTCCAGGCGTCTCGTGCGCCACTTTGTTGTACAACATTTTTTCATGTGAGAGGTCTCATTAAACAGCTTTTTGATGACATGTTTACTTTACTTTATTTCAGAAACTAGTGCGCACTAGAAGTTTTTTCTTTTTTGAACATCGTCATCGTGCCAAACAAGAAAATGAGTGGAGAAGACTCAATTGACAAGGGTGAGTGTCAATTTATTGTACCCGTTTGGCATGAGGGACAATATTGTGACACGTATCTGCTTTCACGTTGTTTTTTGCAGAGGCAGCAGATTTGAGCAGTGGCTCCGACGGCGGGAACAGCGTTCCACTGAGTATGGAGAATCAGGATTTCGAGTCGCCGCGTCGGAAGATCCGACGGCTTGACGACGAAGTGGGAGTGATGCGGTTCCCAAGCGGTGCAGAGGAACTGGCTCCGGTGTTCAGCCGCTTGAATGCGGAATGTTTGCACCGATTGAACACCCTGCTGCCGGTCGTCGAAACGTCAGCGTGCATGGACATGACGAAGTCACACTTGGAGCAGAGTGTGGCAATCAATCGTATGCGGATTGAGAGGGTCCAGAAGGATTCTGAGGAGCTGGACCGAGTTGCGACGGAGATGGAGGAACGGCGAAACGCTGTCGAACGTCAAATTGCCTCTGATAAAGAGCGCATTCGTCGTGGCGAGGCCCTGATTGCAGCCTCGGACGATTGTTTGAAGGAGGCCTTCGCTTCTCGCATGCAGATTGATGAGGGCCGTCTTGATTCGACGGCTTGACGACGAAGTGGGAGTGATGCGGTTCCCAAGCGGTGCAGAGGAACTGGCTCCGGTGTTCAGCCGCTTGAATGCGGAATGTTTGCACCGATTGAACACCCTGCTGCCGGTCGTCGAAACGTCAGCGTGCACGGACATGACGAAGTCACACTTGGAACAGAGTGTGGCGATCAATCGTATGCGGATTGAGAGGGTCCAGAAGGATTCCGAGGAGCTGGACCGAGTTGCGACGGAGATGGAGGAACGGCGAAACGCCGTCGAACGTCAAATTGCCTCTGATAAAGAGCGCATTCGTCGTGGCGAGGCCCTGATTGCGGCCTCTGACGATTGTTTGAAGGAGGCCTTCGCTTCTCGCATGCAGATTGATGAGGGCCGTCTGCGTTCAACATTCGGCAGTGGCGGAATGTTGTTCTTTTCTGCATTCAGAGCTCGGGAGGAGCTAGACGGTACATATAAACAAGTGTTCGCATATTTCAACCAATATACAGTGTTTGTATTTTTGCAGGCCGTGTTCGTATTTTTGATTTGGCTGGAGAGCCGAAATTGTCCGTGGCGTATGGGCCATCCGATGACCTGCGGGAGCTCTGGCTACGAGAGTATGATGCCCGAGATCTCTCTGAACCGAGGGCGACATCCACGCCTCCGATGCCGAACAAGGTGACTGTTCAAGCCTTGCAGAATGCACTTGAGAAGTGCAAGGAAGTTGGAGACCGTCTACGTTCGAGGTCAGGCGAATCTGCTATGGCTGGAGCAGTTGTGGACGTCAGAGATGGGGACTCTGATGACGCAGGAAGCCTTCCAACCGCTGAAGTACCGCAATCCATAAATGCGGTTTTCTCCTCTTTTCGTGTACCTGCGGGAGCTCTGGCTACGAGAGTATGATGCCCGAGATCTCTCTGAACCGAGGGCGACATCCACGCCTCCGATGCCGAACAAGGTGACTGTTCAAGCCTTGCAGAATGCACTTGAGAAGTGCAAAGAAGTTGGAGATCGTCTACGTTCAAGGTCAGGCGAATCTGCTATGGCTGGAGCAGTTGTGGACGTCAGAGATGGGGATTCTGATGATGCAGGAAGCCTCCCAACCGCTGAAGTACCGCAATCGATAAATGCGGTTTTCTCCTCTTTTCGTGAGTATTTGAAAGAAAATTGATGTTTTTTAAGTTCGTAACACAACTGTTTGTATCAATGTTGTCTCAGGTCGGCGTGCGACTGGTTGGTGGGAGTTCGATCCCGAAGATTGGGACCAGTACGTGACAAATGTTGCAGAGCGTATGGGTATCTCTGAGGGAAATGTTTGAAAGATGAAAGGCCAGCATTTGCCCACTCCTGGATGCAGTGTGCAGGATATCCTGTACGGAAACAAAGCCCTCGAAATCATGAGGGACGAGGCACGTGCGTGTGCGGCAGTGCGGGTGCTGCTGTTGGGGACGTCGTTGATCTGCCCATGGAGGGTAGGATCCCCGGATAAGACCTACCTCACCCGTGTTGGGAAGAAGGAAGACCAAGTCTTCCCCGTGTTTGACTTCAGTCATTTAACTATAAGACCTGAAGTTTGACGTCTACCAGGTTCGTGTTTGAAAATGATGTTTGTACCCAGTGAAGTCATCCATTCTTTGTTTGGAGTATGGTGCAAGCGGCTTGTGTGCCGTTTACGGGAGCAGATACAACCTGTGGTCAGCCAAGGACGTCCGGAAACGTGTTTACAACGATTTGAAGCTTCCCGAAGATTTCCAGTTCACGCAATTGTGCGTTAGAATTGGAACAAACGATATTAAGGAGCTTGTAACGGTCACTGGGCCTTGCAAGTATACCAACTTCATTGCCTTCTTCAATGATCTGAAGGCATACTACCGACGCCTTTCAAAGGTGTTCAAGTGTCTAGAATTGGAACAAACGATATTAAGGAGCTTGTAACGGTCACTGGGCCTTGCAAGTATACCAACTTCATTGCCTTCTTCAATGATCTGAAGGCATACTACCGACGCCTTTCGAAGGTGTTCAAGTGTCCCGTGTTTGCTTTGGGCGCTTCATCGCCTGGAGAGTGGGTTGGAGACAAGGTTGAATTCCGTCTTCACCGGGAGACTGGACTCCCCTGCTTTCCCTTAAGGAGGGTTGACCGTGGTTTTGTCACCATGGAGCAGCGTCTGGGCGCAGGTTCCTTTTTCCAGGGACTTTTAGACAAAATGCTTCGTGAAGAAGTAGGACGGCTACATGGCCATTCATCGGACGTGAAGGGGTGGTGGGCCTTACCCACTCCTTTGGAGTATTTGGCTCCATTCGCTAAGATAACAAAGAGCGACTTCAAATCGTTTGGTCATCTAAACTCACGGGCGTATTTGTGGTTCGCCCGTGACCACGTGGTGGCAATGTTCTTCGCCACATTGATAACGGCGAGGGACTCGGTCACAAATGTACGAATCTGTCCCGGTCAAGCACCATCATGGAACCCGGATGGCACCGCCTCTCCTGGGAAGTCACCATATGAGCCACATTCTCATTTTCGGAATGACTCATTGTATCCATGTCCAATGTTGGCTTGTGGACACGTTGAATTCGGTGGAGGCGGCATCGTAAAAAACCCATTCGATGAGTAAGTTGTGCAAATGAATGTTTTGATAGGAATGTTTGAATGTTGATCCATGTCTTTTTTCTGATCGCTTCAGAATCAAAGATTCGCTGCACAAGGAATACGAGGAAACCTTTGCCTCGGAGTTGACGTGGTCTTCAAGAGACCGAGTTTCGGCCCAACGAAGGTGGGGTGGTTGGCCGATTGGATGCGTCGTGAAGGTCGTGGAGGAGAACGAACGCATGATTATTGCCATGTCGGATGATAATTGGCTGTGGTTGGTTGGCCCACGCGGACGCGTATTAGTTGCCGCCAGTGAAGTTGAGGCTGAAGTGCCTTATCCATCAAGTCGAAGTAACTAATGTGTTTGAAACTCCAATGATCTCCCATTTGAGGTATTTTGATCTTGAGGTTTGTGGGCTGTTCCCTTTTGTTCGTATTTTGACCAGTATTTGCGAGGCATTTTAATTGTTTGAAACGGGTTGCCTTTTTTTGGTAAAGAATGTTAACCAAGTGCCTCTGGTCCATGTATATAAACATACGGGCGTTGATCCTTCTTCGTCGGTGATAAAGTTGAATCTCGTGCTCCTCTTTTTCGGCGGCATTTTTTGTTTATGGTGATTGTTTGTATTTTCGCATCGTATGAATATGACCGGACTTTGTTGACACATTTGTCTTTCACTCTGGTGCTGTAGTTGTTTGTTCCACAGACGTAATCGTTTCTGGTTTATCCTCAATTTCCAGGGGAACCAAATTCTGGATTGACTGACTCGTCAAAATGTGTGGAGTTGATGTTCCGTCTCGGTTGTATCGGCGTGATGTCAAAACATCCACTGATCGGATTCGGTGGTCTCTGGGGCTTCTGTAAACTTTTAATATTTTGCATAACTTCCACTTGAGACGTCCCATTGGAGTGTCATTGTGGAATGCATTTTTTATCGGCGTGACGTCAAAACATCCACTGATCGGATTCGGTGGTCTCTGGGACTTCTGTAAACTTTTAATATTTTGCATAACTTCCACTTGAGACGTCCCATTGGAGTGTCATTGTGGAATGCATTTTGTTTCAATAATACAATTTGTCCAACTGATGGTTCCAGGTATGTTTGGTTGGATTTTTGTAAACTTTTAATATTTTGCATAACTTCCACTTGAGACGTCCCATTGGAGTGTCATTGTGGAATGCATTTTGTTTCAATAGTACAATTTGTCCAACTGATGGTTCCAGGTATGTTTGGTTGGATTTTTGTTTCGCCACTGGAAATTTCCGTAAAGTTGTCACATACCCATCATAAAATGACTTCCATAGTTGTCGGACAATAGCAATGCGAAACTTCGCAAGCTTAGTCAATCCTTCTTTGTTTGTATGTTCAGTAAACTGAATTGGATTTGGTCCATAACAGTATGGGTCGAAGTCCGGATCACTTGTATAGTCAGCTTGTGGTGTGTTCAAAAACATAGATGGGGTAATAGCGATAGGATCATTACGGTCCGTTGGCACATAGGTCAATGGTCTGGAGTTGATGACTCTTGCCACAAAGGTCACCGCTGATCTGACCGTATTCCTGTTTGTAAAGGGGATACCCCCAAATGATCTTGCCAATCGGTTTTTGATAATTCCCATCATCCTTTCATAAAAGCCCCCCCACCATGGAGCTCGGGCGGCATTAAAATGCCACTTGACTTGTTTGGTGGTAAATTTTTGCACAATCTCCTCTTGATTTGCGCGTAAAAATCTTGGCCATGCTGCACGGAATGTGGCAGCATTGTCAGAGATTATATTCCGTGGCTTGATGTCCCGGATGTTGCAAAATGTATCATAAGCCCCAATAAATGATTCAAGGGTTAATGTATCCACCTCCTCCAGGTGTATGGCCCTTGTCAATGGGCAGGAGAAAACACATATGGAAATGCGTTTTTCCGTTGGAGTGCTAAACGGTCCAACAAAATCAATTCCCACTGTTTTAAATGCTTGAATGCCAGTGTAACGATATGTTGGTAAAGGTGCAGTGGTGGTTAGGTAAGGCAGGTTGTTGAACCTCTTACACCAATTGCACTCCTTAATTGTGTTTCGAACAACTTGACGTCCACCTTGGAGCCAATAGTTTTTGCTGATTTGTTGCAAGGTGAATGCCGTGGATGAATGTTTGTTAATGATGTGCTGTGTATGGACAAGTGCTCTCAGTAGAGGATATGTCTTTCTCTTCTTTGGGACAGGAAGATGGATCAGGGTCCGCTTTGTCTGTGGCAAGTCGCTGTTTTCATCAAAGGATTGGCGACTGATGGATGTGATCATCCGAATTTGTGCATCCCATGTTAGGTCAGGTCAATTAGGCACTTTCCTTCCTGCCTGTAGATGTTTCCATTTCTTATGATCATAGTACTTTTGCATGATCCGTAAGCCTTCTTGATGGGCTATCTCAAGTTCTTCTGGCGTAAATGGTGGTATTTTTGGATTTGATAAAAAGCCCTTCTTGCGTTTAGCCGCAAGGATAGTTGATCTTGGTTGTTTTGCCTTCTTTTGCATCCGATGGAGAGTGGCAATAATATTTGAAACCTTGCCCCATGTGCGGGCTTGTTTGAAAAGTTGATTGATGATTTCTTTTTCCCGTAGAAACTGGGCCTTATTAGCTGAAAGCCCCCCTGCACTCAGGGTTGTTCTTGTCGCCACAGGTTGTTCTGGCCATTTGGTTTTGTCAGAAAGCCACTTGGGGCCATTCCACCATAAGAGTGAGGACTGGAGGTCATCAACCTCGCATCCTCTGGATGCCAAGTCTGCAGGGTTTGTTTCTCCTGGCAGATGTTTCCAATTTGCTGGTGTTGAGACTTCTAGGATCTTTTGTACTCTTGTAGTCACATATTGAGTAGGTTTTGACTCATTTTTGTTTATCCAATTCAAAGTGACGGTTGAATCCGTCCAGAAGTGGATTGTATGCATTCCAATGTTTTTGCGGGGAGTAGAGATGGCGGCGCGCATGCGCGGCGCTTCCAGAAAATTCTGGAAGCCGGTAGAGTAGACCAGTCCAGTTCCAGTCATCATTATGACTGGATGGCGCAATGTGCGCTGGTCTTCTTAGTCTGCAGCGTTAAGGAAGGCATCAGTGGTTGGTGAAGTCGTCTTGTGCAAACGTGTTTGAAAAAAGTGCCTGCTGGTGTATGTGTGACGATGTTGATCTCCTCTGTTAGTACAAGGAGGAGGTCAATTGTCGTTGTGCATTTTCCGCAGGTGATGTCGTCGAAAAGTGTTTGAAGAAGTTCTTTTTTGCCGTACGCTGGGTTAGCGGCGCAAGTGTTGAAGAAGTGTTGTGGATGTTGGCTTTGTATGTGTGTGACTTGAGGCCTTCTGGGTGTGGAGGGTTTCACCCACGTGAATTGTGTGGGCGAAATTCTTCACATTCTCCAGGCGTGAGTCCATGTTTACAATTTCCTCGTGTTTGTAAAAATTTTGAGGTGGTCCATTGCTGTCATACAGCACGTTGTGCCATAGGATTTGAAAAGCTTAGCCCACGTTTGACATGTGGGCAAAGTTTTTCACATTCTCCTGGCGCGCGTTAGTTTTGTCACAGCAATCTTTTGCAAATTTCGTTGCATTGTTGTCCTCAGGCAAGCTTTGTATGTTTTTGTTTCATGTTTGTACTGCGCATGTGCAGTTGCGCAAAAAGGGTTCAGCTTTTGCTTTGTGTCCAGTGTTTATACAATTCCGTGTGATGTGGCGTGTGGCTTCATGCCTTTGGATTTGAAGGGTTTTGCTCACGGAAAAGGTGTGGGCCAAATTCTTCACATTCTCCAGGCGTAAGCTGATCAGTCCATCTGGAGTTGTGAAATCAATATTTCCAACTATTGTCCGCTCGTTGTGTTTGTAAGAGGAAGATTGACCCATTTGAGGCGACTCGTACGTCTCTTTCATTGGTTTAGTACAACCGGCATCTCGACCAGGTCGAGGTAAGGGAGGTATTGACCTCTGGCGGTTCGTACGCCAATTCCCATCGGGGAGTTTTTACATAACCCCGGAATCCACACACAACCATCGGTACAGGTGACCGGCATCTCGAAGCAGGTCGAGGTAAAGGCAGAACATGCCTAGGTGCAGTGACCAAGTGTGGTGCTGTGACCAAGTTTCCATTGTCCAAACTCATCTCGAAAATGTTCAAGGTACCGGAGGTATTGACCTCCAGGCGTCTCGTGCGCCACTTCGTTGTACAACATTTTTTCATGTGAGAGCTCTCATTAGACAGTTTTATGATGACATGTTTACTTTACTTTGTTTCAGAAACTAGTGCGCACTAGAAGTTTTTCTTTTTGATTTTTGAACATCGTCATCGTACCAAAAAAAAATGAGTGGAGATGACTCAATTGACAAGGGTGAGTGTCAATTTATTGTACCCCTTGGCATGAGGGACAATCTTGTGACACATGTCTGCTTTCTCGTTCCTTTGCAGAAGCGGCGGATATGAGCAGTGGCTCTGATGCCGGGAACAGTATTGACAAGGGTGAGTGTCAATTTATTGTACCCCTTGGCATGAGGGACAATCTTGTGACACATGTCTGCTTTCTCGTTCCTTTGCAGAAGCGGCGGACATGAGCAGTGGCTCTGATGCCGGAAACAGCGACCCATTGAGCATGGAAAACCAGGACTTCGAATCGCCACGTCGGAAGGTTCGACGACTGGACGATGACGTGGGAGTAATGCGGTTCCCCAGCGGTGCAGAAGAGTTGGCACCAGTGTTCGGTCGTTTGAATGCAGACTGCTTACACCGACTGAATACTCTGCTGCCGGTTGTCGAGACATCTGCGTGTACAGACATGACAAAGGCTCACTTGGAGCAGAGCGTAGCAATCAATCGCATGAGGATCGAGCGTGTCCAGAAAGAGTCAGATGAACTGGATCGGACTGCAACGGAGATGGAAGAACGTCGTGACGCCGTTGAGAGGCAGATTGCATCAGACAAAGAGCGCATCCGCCGTGGGGAGGCCCTGATTGCGGCCTCAGATGACTGCTTGAAGGAAGCCTTCAATTCCAGGATGCAGATTGACGAGGGACGTCTTCGTTCGACATTTGGAAGCGGCGGAATGCTGTTTTTCTCCTCTTTCCAAGCTCGCAAAGAGCTAGATGGTGTGTATGACACTCAGACTTTGTTTTGAAAACACGTTTATGTTTGTACGTCAAATATGTGCAGGTCGTGTTCGGATTTTTGACCTGACTGGAGAACCAAAGTTGTCCATAGCGTATGGCCCAGCTGACGAGCTTTGGGAGCTGTGGCTGAGGGAATATGATGCAAGGGATTTGTCATCTCCTAGGACATCATCTACGCCACCAATGCCGAACAAGGTAACAGTGCAAGCCTTGCAAGCAGCTTTGGAGAAGTGTAAGGAAGTTGGGGAGCGTCTTCGTTCCCGATCCTGTGAGTCGGCAAGGGCTGCTGCAGTTGTGGACGTAGAAGTGGATGGTAGAGATTCGGATGAAGGCGGGAATGTGCAGCCAGGCGAAGTCCCTCAAAACGTCAATGCCGTTTTCACAGCTTATCGTAAGTGTTTTCAAACTCAATGACACATGTTTGTTTGTAAAAACAAATTATCTGTTCTGATGTGTGCTCTGATGTTGCAAAATGTATCATAGGCCCCAATAAATGATTCAAGGGTCAATGTATCCACCTCCTCCAGGTGTATGGCCCTTGTCAATGGGCAGGAGAAAACACATATGGAAATGCGTTTTTCCGTTGGAGTGTTGAATGGTCCAACAAAATCAATTCCCACCGTTTTGAAGGCCTGAATGCCAGTATAACGGTATGTTGGTAAAGGTGCAGTGGTGGTTACGTAAGGCAGGTTGTTGAATCTCTTGCACCAATTGCACTCCTTAATTGTGTTTCGAACAACTTGGCGTCCACCTTGGAGCCAGTATTTTTTGCTGATTTCTTGAAGGGTGAATGCCGTGGATGAATGTTTGTTAATAATGTGTTGTGTGTATACAAATGCTCTCAATAGAGGAAATGTCTTTCTCTTCTTTGGGACAGGAAGATGGATCAGTGTCCGCTTTGTCTGTGGCAAGTCGCTGTTTTCATCAAAAGATTGGCGACTGATGGATGTGATCATCCGACTCTGTGCATCCCATGTTAGGTCAGGTCGATTAGGCACTTTCCTTCCTGCCTGTAGGTGTTTCCATTTCTTATGATCATAGTACTTTTGCATGATCCGTAAGCCTTCTTGATGGGCTATCTCAAGTTCTTCTGGCGTAAATGGTGGTATTTTTGGATTTGATGAAAAGCCCTTCTTGCGTTTTGCCGCAAGGATAGTTGATCTTGGTTGTTTTGCCTTCTTTTGCATCCGGTGGAGAGTGGCAATAATGTTTGAAACCTTGCCCCATGTGCGGGCTTGTTTGAAAAGTTGATTGATGGTTTCTTTTTCCCGTAGAAACTGGGCCTTATTAGCTGAAAGCCCCCCTGCACTCAGGGTTGTTCTTGTTGCCACAGGTTGTTCTGGCCATTTGGTTTTGTTAGAAAGCCACTTAGGGCCATTCCACCATAAGGATGAGGACTGGAGGTCATCAACCTCACATCCTCTGGATGCCAAGTCTGCAGGATTTGTTTCTCCTGGCAGATGTTTCCAATTTGCTGGTGTTGAGACTTCTAGGATTTTTTGTACTCTTGTGGTCACATATTGAGTAGGTTTTGACTCATTTTTGTTTATCCAATTCAAAGTGACGGTTGAATCCGTCCAGAAGTGGATTGTATGCATTCCAATGTTTGTAGCTTTCATCAGGAGTCCCAACATGCGGGCTGCAAGGCAAGCTGCTGAGAGCTCTAGCCTGTTAATGCGTGTTGCTTCGGATTGCTTTTTAGGTATTGCTCTTTGCTTCTTGGGGACCAGTTTGGACTTGGCCCAAATGAGCGTTGTCACCGGTTTTGCCCCCCTGGTTGTAAAGTAAATTGCAGCTCCAAGAGCCCTTTTGCTCGCATCCGAAAACACATGGATATCTCCTGGTTCCTTTGGAGTTGGTGTTACCAATCTTGAGATCTTTAGGTTAGCACAAGCCATTGCTTGATTTGCTATTTTCCTCCAAATTTGTAGTTCCTCCGTTGTTAATTTTGTGTCCCATGGTACGTTGGGATGTTCGTCATGGAAATTTGCTCGGGTTATTTTGATGTAGGTTGTGAATGGTGTCAGCATCCCCAATATATCAAATAAACGGGCTTCAAATCCCGTTATATGCCGTAAAGTCAAGAATTTCCGATCCAAGAATGGTTGCAACGCCAATGCAGATGTTTGAATAAGATCCAGGTTAGGATCATAGGTGACTCCAAGTACTTTGTAGTTTGGTAATGCAGCTGATGCGCTTTCACCTTGTTCTGGTGCAATTCTTATCTTGGTAAGCTGAAAAGCTCCCAGTTGTAATGCCTTGGTTGCATTGGACATTTTTGTTTGGACATCAGAAATTGTTTCTCCAAAGATAAGGATGTCGTCCACATAGGTATTGTTTGTTAATTCCTCCTTTTCCTCTGGTGTTAGTATATCATCCTGGTTGGCTTTGTTGTATAAGTACCGTACCGCTGCGTTCAGAATGAAGGGCGCACAATTGATGCCCCATGGAAGACGCAAAAAGCGGTAAAATTTCGGCGTGTAATTGCCGTTTGGTTGTCGCTCAGGCCACCTTATGATTAGGACCCATTGGTCTTCTGGTGCCAGTTGGACCTGTATGAAGGCCTTTTGAATATCTGCAATTCCAAAATATTGGCTGAAGCGCCAACGTAAAAGAATGTTTGCAATCTCTGGCAATAAATTTGGTCCTTGTATGAAGAGTTGGTTGCAAGAATAGCAATTTTTGTCACTGGCATTCCCTGCCATGACTACACGCAAAGGTGTTGATGCGCTTTCAGGCCTTGCAACTCCATGATGTGGCAACTCTGTATACGCAATGCCTTGACCGTTCATCTGAGCAATTGTTGTGGCTGTAATGATGTTGTCAGCTATCCATTGTTTGAAAAGGTCTTCATAGGCAACAGCAAGAGGTCCTCCTTTTTCCAAAAGGCGTATCACGGTTTTGCTCCGTGCTGATGCTGTGATGAAATTTGGCATACAATGCTTCGGATAAAGATGAGATTTCAGTAAAGGAGCGACAATTCGTCCTTCTGGGCTAATGGTTATTTGCCGTAAGTAGGTCAAATATTGATCCGTCTCATATGGTGTTTCTTCATTAAGATCACCAAGAATATTGACCTGATCTTGCTTCAGGTAATCAATGATAACGTTTGTTAATTCCTCATCAAAATCTTGTGTAGGTTGTCCCAAAACCACATGGGAAGTTGGTCTTCCAGTTGGCAGGTGATGCGGAGAATCCCAATGGCCTCGTGCCACAAGACCAAACTCTGATGGTACTATGCTGAAGGTGGAGTTTTTCCAGTATGGATCCGTATTATGTTTATATATGGATACAAGATCTCTTCCACCAAGCACAATGTCAAACGTAATGTACGTAGAGGTCAGCAATCTGGGATCCGCCAAGTTTTGTTTGAAATCCTGAAGCTGGGACAAAGTATGGGGGTTATTAGCCCCCCAGGATTCAGTCAATGGAACAACAATGGCTGTAGTCCTGAGATTAAAAGATGTGCTGTTCCTTGGTTGTAGATGCATCTATGCTGAAGGTGGAGTTTTTCCAGTATGGATCCGTATTATGTTTATATATGGATACAAGATCTCTTCCACCAAGCACAATGTCAAACGTAATGTACGTAGAGGTCAGCAATCTGGGATCCGCCAATTTTTGTTTGAAATCCTGAAGCTGTGACAAGGTATGGGGGTTATTAGCCCCCCAGGATTCAGTCAATGGGACAACAATGGCTGTAGTCCTGAGATTAAAAGATGTGCTGTTTCTTGGCTGGAGATGCAATAACGTTGATTGGCTTGATTGTAGGCGGTTGTTTCCAATGCCAGAAATAGTATGAGGCTTTTGTGTTTGTAAGGTAGGTAATTTCAGCCTGTCCACCAATGCCTGAGTCACAAGGGTTAATTGGGACCCTGTATCAAATAAGGCATGAACTTCCACATTGTTTGGTTGTAGACGAATGGTTGCGGTTTCAAGCAGGGAGTATGGTATAGATGATGTTCCAGAATGTACCCCTGCAAGTCATGCAGAATGCGCTGCAGCAATAGCTGGTACCATTGCCGGGGCTGCAATTGCCAATTGTTGAGGTTGAAGACGATCCTTAATTTCTGTCAGCATTTGCATAACGCTAGGATTTCGTCTTTGCTCATTTTGTTGGGTGTTGGGATTATTGGTAATCTGATTGTTGAACCGCGTGTTGTTGTTTGTACGGTTGTTGTAATTTCCGGTGTTGCTCCGGTCATTGTTGTAGAAACGGGTGTTTCGCTGATTGTTGAAGCGATTGTTTGATGATGATGATGATGGTCCTTGCTGGTTATAAGAATTTCCTTGTTTGAAATATCCATTGTTTGTACTGTTGCGACAAAGCGCAGTATGGTGTTGGTTGTTGCAATTTCTGCACAGAGATTGATTAGTGCATTGAACTCTTGAATGATTCGGGCTCAGGCAATTAAAGCATAGCCGCTTTTGCTTGGCTGCAGAATAGCGGTCACTGAGGCCGAATGAGCACCGGATAGCGCTATGTGGCTTGTTGCAAAATG
>CAJPEX010004732.1:0-19893 GCA_905338405.1 Notodromas monacha | reverse complement strand
TGTCGACAATGGGTCCGGCATGTGCAAGGCCGGGTTCGCCGGAGATGATGCACCCCGAGCTGTGTTCCCGTCCATCGTCGGCCGACCCAGGCATCAGGTAAATTGATGGCATCATCAGAGAGGAAAGATTGAAAAAAAAGGAAGGAGAGGAAACGAAAAACAAGCATGCTTTTCAACACCGAGTACAGTAATTAGACCAAGACCGCAGTACTGTACTCTACGTACTTTACTATTCTACGATGAATGCCGGGATGGATTAATAGTAATATACTGTAATAATAATAATCGGGGGATGAATGAACGGTCGAAAAAAGAGAACATTTTGCTCAAATCAACTTCTAATTTAGTGCCTCGGAAAGCGGGAATGTCACCAACTTTTCTTTTCGTAAAGTTAAATCGACGGGGTTATTCATTCCTGCTCACAGAAAATATAGAAAGTAGACGGGTATATATATATTGATTAATAATATAAAATATGAGTTTCCAAAATTTTAAATGAATGCGAATGAACGTGGACATTATTGTATCGCTTTTTTAATTATCACTTATTCATTGTCCAAACTAGTTGAATTTGACACAAATGACAACATCGAAAAGAATATTTGTGGTCAAAATTATATATTGTACCTTATTTTTAGCATGGTTTATTATAACTTTGGTTGTTTTCAGAACTTTCATAGATGCTAAGATTATAAGTGTACATTTCTATTAAAATCAATGGAATCAGGAAAATTGCTGCTCTAAAATCATCCTCCTGTCAAAATTGCAAATGATGTTCTCCAGCAGCCCATATTCATTCATATAGATGCTAAGATTATAAGTGTACATTTCTATTAAAATCAATGGAATCAGGAAAATTGCTGCTCTAAAATCATCCTCCTGTCAAAATTGCAAATGATGTTCTCCAGCAGCAGCCCATATTCATTCAAAGAAGAAATTAATTTATTAAATCCAAAAGTATATAATGTTTTCTGCCCAGAAGATTTTAATTTGTTCAACAAAATGGAAGAAATTGTTGGTATGATTAAGTAAGATTAAATCTCATTTCTACTACTGTACGTGCAAAATAAATCTGGTTGAGCATATTGAAGGCCGGAAGTTATTCAACCGTGGAGTGGCACCGAGTGGTTTATGCCACAGGCTGCGCTAGGCGAGAGCATTCTCTTTTTTCCTTCTCGATTTTTATAAACCGTTTTTGTCTATCTGCAAATTCCTCTCCCCTCTGCCTCTCGACCCCACCTGGGCTTTCCCTTTTGGCCGAGTGCCAAAATCTCGGCGTGGGAGGAAGAGGGAAAAGGGAAAGTGGAGATGATGCAAATGAGGTGAACGGAAATAAACCCGGTTTGCCAAAATATTTCCAAGGGGGCATACAAAAAAAAAAAAAAAAAGAAGTGCTGCGTGTGTGTGTGAGTCTGGGCAAAAAATTTAAGGAAATGCATAGATGAAGAAAGGGGAAAACAGGGAAGGCATCACGACGACTATATGTATTTCCTGTCCACCGGTTCCACGTTTCTCTTAAGCTTAATTTCCTGGGCAAGTCGCCAAAAAGTTGTCGACATCTTGACACGAACCTGGTTTCATAGCCCCATAAATGTCTCCTCGGAATTCCGACCCAATTCTCTAAATCTTCCCAACGCATCTAGGCTAAAATAACACTGATTTCCATTTTTTTAAACTTTCTTAAAATCCAAGCACCAATAACTGTGCATACAAATGTTGGCATTTGAGGGATAAATCTGTCAAATCTCAAATTCCCTGAATTTCGCTCTTTGCGAAACAAACATAATCCTAGACTTTCTCAACTTAAAAAAAAGTCATAACGTTTAAACAGAATTTCGGTTCAAGAACCTAAGGGTACTCTCATGTTTAGATATGAAAGTTTGAAAGGTTTTAGTAACGAGAATAAAGGTTTTATAAAAGGTTTCAAAGCCTTTGTTACTTAGCGTCTAAAATGTTTTATCGATTTAAGTACAGTATTATTACTTTGAAATATTGGCTTCTCTTGAACACTTCAACACTCATTGATGAACATATTACAATTGTTTGAAAAATTTGTATTGAAACTTGAAGAAGAATAACACATCAGAAATTTCAGTGCGAGATAATGGTGACGAAATTAATGAGGCACTTCAATCCTAAAAATGGTCTTTTAATTTTGGAATGTGTCTCAAATGGTCTTTTAATTTTGGAATGTGTCTAAAATCTTCAAAAATAATGGGCAGACCTGTTTTCATTTTATCGAAAGTAATGATTCGTTTTCTTTATCTCTATCACATAGGGCACGTGATTCCAATCCTTCAAATAAGAATAACACATCAGAAATTTCAGTGCGAGATAATGGTGACGAAATTAATGAGGCACTTCAATCCTAAAAATGGTCTTTTAATTTTGGAATGTGTCTCAAATGGTCTTTTAATTTTGGAATGTGTCACAAATCTTCAGAAATAATGGGGAGACCTGTTTTCATTTTATCGAAAGTAATGATTCGTTTTCTTTATCTCTATCACATTGGGCACGTGATTCCAATCCTTCAAACTCCTTGAAAGTTTAAAGCATAATCGAGTGGAAATTCGTAATTTGAACCGTAAACGGTGCAAGTCGTATCTTCTCAAGAACCATTCAAATGCTTTTTGAATAACCTCATGCTAAACAAATCTTATACCAAACTCAAGCTTGTCAATAAATTCCAAACCGAAAGAATTTCTCAGATAATTAAGCGAGTTACAGCTGAGTGATAATTTCAGCCCTTTTAAGAACATAACAGCTCATTTTGCATTAGAATTTGTTTACAGTACTAGAAAAATTATTGGAGAACCCTCGCGAGATTCACCTAGTGCCCCCCACTGGCGGTGTCGATGTCGACAGGCTGAAATTAGCCTCTCTTTTCTTTCTGGGGTCCTCGTCGGGGCTTGACTCTATACACGTCGTTGTCGAACTATTCGAAAGACGCTTGCTTCACATCTTCTTCCCCATGGTTCAAAAACTTCGTTTGTATGCCAAGTCATGCATCTTTCCGAACCACGCCAAATATGGTCCTGAATCCTGCTGAGATGTAATCCGATGCCAAGTTTCAAAATACTGTACCTGAGTTGAGTAACTGGAGATTTATGCGTTTCATTTCCTATATGGAGTTCTGGCCTTGCTTTTGTTGACTCATGTTTTAAGATGAGGCTTTTTATTCAATTAGGTTTGAAAACTGGTTAAGCTCTGCATGGGAGTCCCGAAAAAGGTTTACGAAATCCTTTCAATTTTCTGGAATAAACAGAAATAATTGAAATACCTTTCAATATATGTTGCGAATCTTCTGAGGTTTTCAATTTCTTAGCAAAAGGCTTGAAACAGCGAACATATTCGTGTACACGTTTTTCTCATTTTTATCTGGGATTTCGGAATGTTTTTTCTGGTGTTCCGTAAATCTGCGCACTTGCTGGAAAAGTTACATTATTTTGTATTGACGATTTTCTTGCAATCCAAAAGTTTTCCGTTCAGCCTTGTTTTAATTGAAAGATTGTACAGTTCTGTACTTCACAAAGATGAGCTGCTGTATACTCGATTCTCGATAAAGCATTTGATGTTTTACATTAATTTAGATTCAGTATTAGGATGATATGATATTGAACATCCCTCGGAAGTTCAAGTAAGCTCCTCGAAATGTTTTATTCATGGTATTCTGGTTTTGATGATTTTAAATGAGCATTGAGGTTTTTCATTGGGTCAAGAATTTCGATTTGAATGTATATACAAGTTCGATTCAATACACAATATTGTCAAGCACAGCATTTGATCAGCAATCAAACGCAAAAGGATTTTAAAAGAGACAATTTCCTCTTAATAAGATACCCCTTCAGAAAAATGTCGTTCGGGACTATATAAGCGAATGCGATGCCGCTCGTAATACTTCAGGAATGAAAAGTGAGAAAAATCGACGATATTTTCAAAAAAATACTGTACAATTAACTCATGATGTAAACTACTATAAATGCTTTCCTTCTACAGTATTCTGCTGACCGAGTTCACACGCCAATATTGCACATTGCTCATCATCGTCTTCTTCCATTCCTTCCAATCACGTAAATAGGGTGTCATGGTCGGCATGGGTCAGAAGGACTCGTACGTGGGCGACGAGGCCCAGAGCAAGCGAGGTATCCTGACCCTCAAGTACCCCATCGAACACGGCATCATCACCAACTGGGACGACATGGAGAAGATCTGGCACCACACCTTCTACAACGAGCTCCGAGTGGCGCCCGAGGAACACCCGATCCTGCTCACGGAGGCACCCCTGAACCCCAAGGCCAACAGGGAGAAGATGACCCAGGTGCACCATCAACAATGATCATCATCTATATACATACTGTACTGCACATCAATAACTGCTATTATTGATGTAAAATTTACAATCTACAGTAGGCAGCATATCAGTTTCTGCAAAAATCAAGTTATTGAAATCTGCGTATAGATATACAGCTATGCTGTATGTGGGACTGAGGAAATCAGAAGCAAAACGCAACTGCTGTATAATTTAAAAAAATTATTCATATGCATCAGTGCAGTACTCTAGGAAAAGCACAATATTCCCTTCTGACTTTTCATTTGCGGATGAGCCAAAAGTAAACATCAGCAACTGTAAACTCGTCATTCTCGGTACTCATCCTTTCTGAGATCAATAACGAAAGCAAATCAGCTCATTAGCATGCAGATACAGTATATATACAATATATGCTCAAGAAATGCCGACTTGCGTCAAGGTTTAAATTTGAACAAGTTCGTTCTTGACCATCAATATCAGCAGAGAACAGTTGAAAAACTACAAAGTTTTCTCATGAAAATAGCATTGATTTCATGCGGTCGATCGATGTTCAACTGCTGCAACCCTCAGAGGGTGTAAAGTGACGAGGAATAACGTTTTTCTTCAACCTGAAATCAAGCGAAAACAAAGATCAACTCGTCCTGTATCATAATATGTACTTACGTAATGTGGAGTCAATCAATTTTAGGATCGATGCCACGAGTTTCGCGAAAGTATAATCTTTTTCCTAATGTACTACATTCCCCATCAATATTTTACAGTATACAATATAATAATATGGAGAATCCCTCATCATCATAAGCAGCATCATTTCGTTTCGTAATTTGTTGAATCATCCCGTCCAGCAGGACACGTCTTGATTTCGTGTCTCATTCTCCTTTATTCCTTTTCATCGCCGCATAGATCATGTTCGAGACCTTCAACTGCCCGGCCATGTACGTCGCCATGACGAGGCCCAGAGCAAGCGAGGTATCCTGACCCTCAAGTACCCCATCGAACACGGCATCATCACCAACTGGGACGACATGGAGAAGATCTGGCACCACACCTTCTACAACGAGCTCCGAGTGGCGCCCGAGGAACACCCGATCCTGCTCACGGAGGCACCCCTGAACCCCAAGGCCAACAGGGAGAAGATGACCCAGGTGCACCATCAACAATATTTCCCAGCATATCATAGTACAGGACTGCACAGCAATCACTGATATTGATGTGCAGTATTTACAATCTACAGCAGCGAGCAGGCAGCATATCAGTCTCTGCAAAAATCAAGTTATTGAAATCTGCGTAAATCTGCGTATTCGACGATCTGAGACCGTCGAAAGCAAATCTTTTCATTATAGCATGCAGAAGTATTTATTTGCTCAAGAAATGCCGATGTCAAGGTTTATATTTGAAGAATTTCTTTCTTGACCGTCAGAGAACAGTTGCATGTTTTCTCCTGAAAACAGCTTTGATTTTGCTTGAAAATTCTTCCGATCTTTCATTCGGTTGGTCGATTCAATTGTTGCAATAACCATCAGAGGGTTTAAAGTGACGAGGAATAACGTTTTTTTTCAACCTGAAACAAAGATTAACTGCTGTAACATACTGCTGTACTCATGTAATATGGAGTCGAAGAATTAGGATCGATGTCAAGAGTTTCACGATGATCTTGCTATACTGAAAGTATAATCTTTTTGCTCATGTACTACGTTCCCCATCAATATTGTAATTTGTTGAATCATCCCGTCCAGCAGGACACGTCTTGATTTCGTGTCTCATTCTCCTTCATTCCTTTTCGTCGCCGCATAGATCATGTTCGAGACCTTCAACTGCCCGGCCATGTACGTCGCCATGTAATTTGTTGAATCATCCCGTCCAGCAGGACACGTCTTGATTTCGTGTCTCATTCTCCTTTATTCCTTTTCATCGCCGCATAGATCATGTTCGAGACCTTCAACTGCCCGGCCATGTACGTCGCCATCCAGGCCGTGCTTTCGCTCTACGCTTCCGGTCGTACGACGGGTATCGTCCTGGACTCGGGCGACGGCGTGTCCCACACCGTACCCATCTACGAGGCAATGCGGGACGGGGTGCGGTAGGAGTCCGACCTGAACCGGCCAGCCCTAGAGTGGCTGATGGAGTACTTCTAGGAGTGCCTTTCTCCGATGAGGAAGTGGTGCTGGCCACGGTGATTGAATTAAAATATGCTGTGCATATATTTGCAGTCTTATTCATCGATCGATCGACAAATGATATGTACAGTACAACATATGAAGAATAGAATGCCGACTCGCCGAATAATATATTCCACCTTAAACTTTACTCTAGTTTGGGAGGGATGTATACATACTGTAGTGCGTATTCTCTAAATAATGACTGAATGCTTGTCGGAAAGGCTTCATGTTATTCATCGAAATCATTCCATATTGCCCGCTGAAATTTTGTTGTTGTTGGAAATTTTACTTTTAACGTATGCTGCTCCTGCTGATGGGATCAATTATTCTCGCATGACTATATACAGCAGATTCTCCCGATGTAATCTCGGCTGATCTGATCTTCTCTTTCTATATTTTCTAACATTTAAATTGTTAATGTTCTTTGAATCCATTGCTTGACATTTGAAGCGACCATATTTTCTGCAAAGTCTTGTGATCTTACCTCTCAATAGTGAACCCATCAAGTCAAAATTTGTATCAAGTTGGAAGTAGTTGTACTGATGTATATACATAGAGTAATCCTACGTATAAATTTAAATATGTTTCTTTGTAAATTCTTGGAATTTATTTGAACATCGATTGACATTTAATCGACGATTTCTCGCCTGAAACAGTTTTCTATATTTTTGATAGTTTCCACGAATTTCTCTGGCGGACTCTTTCTGATGTTGAAATCTATTTCTCCGAATTTTGCCTCAAATGCATCATTCCTCTGAGGATATGAATAAGCGTAATAATTCACGATCTTCACCCACTTTAATTCGAGTTAAATTTTTTTCTTCGATGGATTTGTATACCACACGTTCATCAGTAATATTCTCTTTCAAGACCCCCTCGAACGAAGATACAGTACCACTTTCTAAAATCTCATCCATTATGCAGATACATCACAGTATATACAGTAGTCGTCTTTTGTTGCTGGTTTACTATTGAAGAGCTGACTCAATGATGTCCATTTTTCTCTCTCTGTCGGTATATACGTTGCCATTATATACTCATGATCTATTCTCATCATCACCATGCAATTGCAGCTGAGCGGGAAATCGTGCGTGACATCAAGGAGAAGCTGTGCTACGTGGCCCTGGACTTTGAGCAGGAAATGGCCACCGCCGCGGCGTCCACTTCCCTGGAGAAGTCCTACGAGTTGCCCGATGGCCAGGTCATCACCATCGGCAACGAGCGGTTCCGGTGCCCCGAGGCCCTGTTCCAGCCCTCGTTCTTGGGCATGGAGTCCTGCGGCATCCACGAGACGGTCTACAACTCCATCATGAAGTGCGACGTGGACATCCGTAAGGACCTCTACGCCAACACCGTCCTCTCCGGCGGCACCACCATGTACCCGGGTATCGCCGACAGGATGCAGAAGGAAATCACCGCCCTGGCGCCGTCCACCATCAAGATCAAGATCATCGCACCGCCCGAGAGGAAGTACTCCGTCTGGATCGGCGGCTCCATCCTGGCGTCCCTGTCCACCTTCCAGCAGATGTGGATCTCCAAGCAGGAGTACGACGAGTCCGGCCCAGGCATCGTCCACCGCAAGTGCTTCTAAAGAGTCAGGAAATCATCACCAAAAAAACCAACACAGAAGGACGAAGGCCTCACATCATCTCGTCATCATCTCATCCCGACCTACTCTCACAGCCAATCCCACCCGTTCAAGAACAACATCAGTAAAGAAGGAAGGAGAAAAAAGCACACACACACAGAAACTGGGATGCCCGACGCCAAGAGAAGAAACGAAAGAAGATTCATCAAAAAGAAAAAAACGGGGGAACGGATGAAAAGCCTATAGTTTTTAACCCGGAATAACCCGCGAACCTTCCGCTGATGTGCCGTAACCCCCATGAGCAAAGCTTCGGACTCGAGGGCGGACGTTTCAATTTTTATTGTCCTTTCTATATTGCTGCTGTATTCCGTTCGTCGTGGGTTTTCGTTTCGTGAGGGAGGATGACCGGCTGGTTGGTTGGTTGGTTCGTTTCTTTAATTTTGTTTCCGTGCTTTTATCGTTACATTATCATTGTTTGTTTGTTTGAGTTTTCATTCGTTTCGATGAGTTTCGCCAATTTTAATCGAAGGAGAACATCAGCCGAAAAAAAGACAAAACTCGCCAAAAAGGAACATCAATAAAGAACTTCGTGTCATCAAAGCCAAGATAAGACCCGCAGCCTGTTTTCCTTCGGTTACTACTTGGTCGTACGATGCAACCCATTTTTCGCGTGTCCTTTATACAAGGACCGGATGTAAGTGATGTACACAGTGACGGGAGCACGTGAAAACGGGGAGGATGTTCTATTAGACATATACGTCTTATTTTGACCGTTTGCACCTTTTTTTGCCGACGCTA
This sequence comes from Notodromas monacha, assembly GCA_905338405.1. Classification (NCBI taxonomy): domain Eukaryota; kingdom Metazoa; phylum Arthropoda; class Ostracoda; order Podocopida; family Cyprididae; genus Notodromas; species Notodromas monacha. The sequence continues at coordinate 11,039 of CAJPEX010004732.1, read as the reverse complement.
GCTTCCCGTGAAGGTGCGTCCCTTGGAAATAAGGATTCAAGCTACTGTATCACCAATGGGTTGCAGCGTCACCTACCTGAGACTTGAGCTACATCGATCAATAAAATAGAGAACGCTACAGCACCATGGATTAACGCAGCTCCCTGCTCCAACAAAAACTTAAATCTCGTAGATACATAATTAGGGGTTTATGATAAGGTATATACAGTACACTATTTTGGAACATGCACCAACACTTTAAAGAGATTTCAATCGAAATCCTGCGGCAAGAATGGCAAGCTGATAACTGCACAGTTCATATAGAACGTCCGTGGAAAATTATTCAAATTAGTATGATTCAAGTTCAAGGATACTTCATACAGCTCAAGTTAAGGGTTAAATAAGGAGCTTCCCCGTTGATGCACATCTTTATCTACATTGATGTTCTGGACTTCATTCCCAATGAAAATGATGAAAGTTTTTTCAAACGTCTTAACCAACATTGTATGCTAATAAATTGTCATAAATTTACCGTAATTCGGATTCGTGAAAAATCCATACAGACGAGGGAGGACTCCAACACACTCGAAAATACTTACTAAGACAACAATTATCCAAACCAACTGTGAGCACCTGAAAAGTTGCTTGAATATTTTGATAATTTCTAGGATATAAAATTCAAATCTAACCAAAATTTAAGAATGAGACATAGAGATATAATGTGCTGCTGCAGGGAAGATGCTGAATTGATCAGAATGACTGCTGCACGGTATTTCAATTTTTTGATGAAGTGAAATCCTCTTACAACAACATCCTGTTACTACTCGCAGGGACATGATGAAAATGTGTTTTGCTGAATAATTTATAATACAAAATTTTCAAAATGAATTACTGGAAACATTTTTCGAGTTAGACCTCATATTCAATACCTTGTTGCTTTTCTGACTTTTTCAAGTTATTTACTAGTGATAGAAAACTTAGTGATATTTCAAATCGATTGCTTAGCTGAGAATGCGGTAAAAAAAATTGTCACACGTGGAAGCCAATTAAAATGTTGAGCTCTTTGTCAAGAGTGAATTTTATGCAGATTTTCTCTTGTATTTTTTACTCATTCTGAGCACTGTAAATTCTGAAGGGGGAATAAGTTTGATCCAATAACATACCAAGATAGTTGTTGCCATGAATGATCCAAGTCAGGAAAACGTTTTCTGCATTCTTGTGTTCATCTTCTTGAAAACTTTTTTTTCTGATAAATAAATTGACCAGGCATTAAATTGACGCTACTAAAAGCAGATCAAACTACATACTGTATACTGCATATAAGGTTTCAGGGACAACTTCACTCCCCCCAAAAAAATGTAGGGCATAGAATTATGGTGGGATATTTTCTGGATACCCGATTTTGAAAATGAAAGACCGAGCCGAGATGCTTCAAAATCCCTAAATTTCCATTTCAAAATACGAAAAAAAAAACAGCCCGAATACTTGGTCGTCAATCCCGTCAAACACGCTCGGAAGCATATATGGCAACTTTGCAGCCCGCCTTTATAACTTGACTCATGAGGCTGTAGAAAGGTGCCAATTCGGCGTCATTTTTCAGGGCAGTGTCGTGATGCTCGAGTTCTTCGTCCCTGAACTTGCGAATGACGTCCAGCAACTCCTTGTACTCTTCTGGATCATCCGAGGCTTCCAAGATCTCTCGTATTTGGTCGTTGTAATGGTCTCCAATCACGGATTCGACTGCCACTGTACATGCCATAGCAGCTTGTTTTCCCAACAACGCGGTTCCTGAGCAAAATCAAATTTCCGACATGTTTATCACCCCGATTTGCCGGTATTTTCAGCAATTTTTTTCCGTCAACTTGAAAATTTTGAAAATATCCAAGAGTATTAAAAAGATATATTTTGTTTTGTTTTCAATTATATTGTACTTTACGGTAGAATCTTGTTAAAAGAAGCAGTCAGGGACCTGAACAGAAATTTGTTAAAATGAGATTCTCGCTTTTTTGAGCACATGAGACTACAGTTTCATGGGAAAAAGGTAATAAATGTTCTAAGCAATTCCACAACATACATGTGAAGAATTCCCATCATTTCCAACTTATTTTCATGAGATAATAGAGAAAATCCAAAAAGTAAAATAAAATCCATGTGTAAGAAGGGCATACGAGGGTTCTAACAAAAGTTCTCGGAGTAGCAATGAAAATGGCCTACAGTTGACCTGAAAACAATTTTTTCTTTAGGAAAAACATATTCTTTGGCACACAAAAATATCAGCCCTGTTTGACACATTTTTTTGAATTTTTTCATACTTCACCCTGGCAGAGTTTTGCCCTCCACTCAAAAAATGAGGCGCCCTTTTTTTGTTGTAGCCCAGCTTTCCCCTCAGAATTTTTGAAATCAACTTGAAATTCTTTCTAAGGGTTGCCTCCGGATGAAAATTCCGCCATTTTCATTGACAGCCGCCAATGTGGCGGCTGTGAAGGCGGCTTTTGATGAAAATGACGGAATTGCCTTGGATGACCTGGAGGCAGCCCATTTTTTCAAGTAGCTCTTTTTAAATGATAAAATACCGTACTGTATAGCTAAATACATTTTGATTAGAGCTTCATGATTCCTGCCTGCGATTTACAAGACGCGTTTTTAGTTATAAAAACCTCCAAAAAGTTAGTACGTGTTCAACCCAAACGGGTTTAGCACGGTTAATGCCATCATTGTTAAGATATTACCGGGTATATGTGTGTTAGCAGGCAAAAATTCGTTATCCTGAGATTACAGAGAAAAGGAGTTCGTTACTAACGAAATTTTTTGAACATTGTGCCAATGAAGAAACTGCTGGGACCATGAAAAATTCGGTGTAACGAGTTTTTTTGTAACGACATACTATGGCATACTGTTCACATGTATCCATGTGCTCGCGAGATTTAATCCGTTTTCGAGCTCATTTCGAAGCTTCTTTCCTCAATCTAACTCATCAGAGAAAATCTTATTTGATAAAATATTGTAATGGTGGAATTTTCCTTCCAGCACTAATTGGCGTCTAGGAATTTGTACTCTAAATTCTTAATGATACATCGAAAACGGGACAGAATGGATTTGAAAGCCTTCTGAAAAATCTCACCAGCACCCAACGCGAAACCCGCGATGTTCCAGATAGGAAGAAGAGCCGTGGGTCTCGCTCGGTACTTGGGAATCAGCTTTTCAAAGGTTGCCCGATGCACTTTCTCCTGATCCCACATGTGCTGCAGAGTTGGTCCAATGCTCGTGTTGCCTGAGAAGAAAAAAAAGACATTCCAGGAATCCACAAAAAAATCATCACCTTTAAACAATTTCACAAGTTTTAGGAAGATGAATCACACTTGGAATAAGGCCTGAAGATCGAACTAAACACAAGTACATTACAGTATTTTTTTTTCTTACGGTTTCCTGGATAGCCATGTGGACATTTAGTCAGTGCCTGAATCATCTGATCTCACTGAACTTAAACTGAGCCAACATTACCAGTATTTCCTCAAGTACCATGTGCTGTCGAGTGAGACGAGAACCTTAGACTTTTGAGCTATAAATTTTCAAACATTTTAATAACATTTTAATACGATGCGCACCATAGTTTTCAATTACCAAAACTCCCATTTGAAAAGCTGCGTTGCGTAAAAACGTAAATTCAAGCCCACTTGAAAATCACATTCAATGGCAATACTCTTTGTATCTAACATTTTAATACGATGCGCACCATAGTTTTCAATTACCAAAACTCCCATTTGAAAAGCTGCGTTGCGTAAAAACGTAAATTCAAGCCCACTTGAAAATCACATTCAATGGCAATACTCTTTGTATCATACAAATAATTCTAGCATTGAAACAGAAAAGTCTGAAAAAACTTGAAAGTTGAAAGAAAAGTTTCCCATTTTCACAAAAATGTCTCTTGAAAATTTGAAACAGACTATGATGCGCGTCTACTTTCCTGCTCAAATGTTTTGGAAAAAAATGTGTGGGCGGCACTCAAATCACAAATGTGACTGGCTGGTTCTTGTAGCATGCCTGGAAGCTGTAATACTGTAATCCTTCACAGCAAGAATTTAAAAGGCATCAATTTTCGCATTTTTTAAAAATCAAATCGAAGAGAAGGGGAAAACTAGCAAAATGTAATCATTCTTCAGCCATTCCACGGTTTGCCGAAAAATGCGATTAGAGAGCCAAACAGAAGATCAAGAAACTTAGAATTTAGTAGCTGTGATCAATAACAGAAATGCTTCCCAGTGGTTCCATGTACAGTAACATCCTCCCAGAATGAAGAGTTTCGTGCAACTGATGGAATGCATGATTGCAGCTGAATTTTTCTACAAAAGATCACTCAGTTTTTCAAAAAATAAAAACAAATCTGAGAATGCCAGAAAAGCAAGATCTAATTGATCATAGGCAGGTCTGATATGAAAATTGTTTCAAGTCATTAACTTTTAAAATCTCTTTATAAAAAAAGGTATACAGTGCAAACAAATTCTGAAGTCCCAAACACTTGGTTCTAACGAGATTTTACTCTAAATGGAAGTTAAATTCAGAGGATCAAGATGCAGAAACCTGTTGGTTTTTATTCTATTTAAAAAATATTAAATTACCAGTGAGACAAGAAGTGCACTCACCAAGAACAGCAACCTGTCCAGCATATATCCTATCAGCACCGTATTCCCCGGCATGATCAACTCGGATAATTCTATCGATCAGCTCTCGTTTCTTCGTCCTGGACATTTGCATTCGTGCCGCCGACAAGTTTCGCATCACAGTAACCAGTTGAACACGAGGAACCAACATTTTGATTCACAAATTCTGTCCTGATAATTTTAAAATTTCAGCTGGAGGAGGATTAATCGAAGGGAACCCGCGGAAATCTTCCCTTTCCGTTCAGTCACACAGATACAACAATTAATTCATCATCGACAAGTAAACTTCGCTTTGCTAAATTCCCGGCGTTTTTTTACAAAGAAGTGGAAAAGTCGTTCGCATTTTTACTCCAAACCTATAAATCGTGAGAGAAGGACGCTTCAACAAGAGTTCTACAGTACTGTACAACAATGACGATGCCATCGACAAACATTCAGGTACAACTTCACAGGAATAATTTGAAAGTCTTCAATTCTTTGCTTGTTCAAGATTAAATTGCAGATGAAAAAACTAGTAAAAACTAGTATAGAAGTCAGTACTTTTTCAGCATTTCCAAGGTTCACCAACAAATTCGATTGAGAGCCGAACAGGAGATCGTAAAATTCAGAATTCCATGAGCTAATGGGATTATGGTTTCTTTAAAGACCTAAACTAGAATTATCGCATTTCGTTCCTCTATGGAACGACAAATTTTAAATGAAGTCTATAAAAATTGAAATCATATAGAACCGAAAAGCTCGTTAAAAAAAAACACATCGCATCAATTCAATGCCTGAATTTAGGTTCAAAGATTTTTGAGCTACTCAAAATTTTCACGATTGCTTTGAAGAGTTAAAACTCGAGTTCAATCCAAACGTGTATGAAGCTTTTTAAAAGAAAAAATATTCATAAAAAATTCACAATCCAGCAGAAATTCTCCTTCATGTTTCTGAATATCACAGCTAGCAGTTGAAAGAAATGGATCTCAAACAGACGCGCAAATTTTAGTGAAGATGTAAAACGTCTTTCAACTTCACCGGAAAGACAAAACGCTGAATTGTCACTTTCACGCTATGGAATTTCAAGGCAACTTGAAAAACAAACCATTTCTCTTTCATTCTATCCCTTCCCATCTTTTCACTGACCGTACTAACCTTAAAAAATTATTTTGTTCCCTCTCAAATATTTATAAAACGTTAATGCATTAGTCGGCGTATCCATGAGTTTCTGAAACTTTCAACGGAATTTAAAATCACATAACTTCACCTTAATCGCCATGAAATTAGCGCTTTCAACCAAAAATAAAATAACATCCAAGCATAAGAGGGGGTCTAGTAAAATTTCTCGAAATAGATATTGATAAAGCATACAATTCAGTTGAAAAACAATTATTGTTTAGAAAAAACATTCCTCGGGCAAAAACAAAATTCAGGCCTGTTTGACATATTTTTGCTGAACTTTTTTGCAGAAGTATCCTTGACAGCTTTCTGATCTTCGATCAAAAGAGGATGCGTCCATCTTGCTTTTTTGCGTAGCCCAGCTTTTTCTTCAGAATTCTTGAAATCCACACGGCCTCAAGTTTTCCACGGTAGTTTCGCCTTTTTCATTAGCAACCGCCACATTCTCATCATACATGGCTTCTCTTGACGAAATCATGATGTAAATTTTAAGAATTCTGAAGGGAAAGCTGGAGTAAACAAAAAAGCTGCGAGATGGGCGCCACGTCTGCTGAGTGAAGAGCAGAAACCTGCCACGGGGACTTCTGCAAACATTTTCTGAAAAATATGTCAAAGACATCTGATTTTTTTTGTGCAAAACCTTTTTCTGAACAAAACTTGCTTCTCAGCTCAATCGTATGACGTTTCAATTTATCTTTCGAGATCATTTGTCAGACCCCTAATACGTGATAAACAGTAAACAGTAGCATTATTCATCAGAACCTATGACAATGTTTGATCAATTTTCCGGGAAATAAATTTTAAAATTTCAAGCATCCATTAAAAAAACCTTTAATCGTCCTCTTCTGGAGGATCAAAATCGCGAACTTTCGGCTCCAGATCCTCGCCATACTGCATACAATTGTCTATGGTTAATAAAAGGTCATTTATGCTATCCTCCTCGGAAATATCCAGCGGAATGTAATGAACAAGACTGAAGCTTTCTATGACATTGGCCAATGCTTCAGTCAATTTCATGTGCTTCTCTTCCCACCGGGTCTTTGGAACATTCGTCCCAAGCAGCTCCTCTGAATCAGGAACAAGATACCTGAAAGAAACTCTCAGTAAAACATGACGATGAACAACGCTAGTCACTGAAGCTCACCTCTCTATCCTCTTTTTCGAACTTTTCGACAGGAGATCCATTTTCGTGATGATATTCACATGAGGAATCGCCAAGTTTGCCATTGCGGCGAGAGCGACCATAGACCCTGATATGAATTTAGAATTTTCCAAGACGAAATTCGCGTCCAGCACAAAAACTCCACAAACTCTGAAGTTCCAATCTTCCAAGTGTTCCACCAGGGTTCGCATCACATTCATGTGGGTGAAAAGCTCTATTTGTCCCGGGCAATCCAGGAGGTAATAGTCATCCTCGCCCGAACCCAACTCGTCTTCAAGCCACTTGATGTTGTTGATGAGGTACCTGTTAAATTTGACGCATGGTTATCTCTTAGAGACTTAGACTACACTGCCCCAGAAAATCGGGCGATTTTCAAAAATTGTGAACAGCTACATGGAGACATGAGATGTCAGGTGATTGTCGAAACCAGTGCCGCCCAACATACGGCCCGAGGGCCACATCTGGCCCACAGAGACTCTTCATCCATCCCACACTGCATTCCCTTATTTTTCAAGGTGGCAGCCGCTCCCATCGAAAAAAATACAGTGAATGACGAATTTTAAAATTCAAAATGCTGATCTACCGTTCAAAAATGCTATACGGCTATGTTTGTGATTCAATGCACGGCACTGGATTAATTTTAAAACTTCTCATTTAAAAAGGGTATGGTGGAACCTTAAAAATTGTATACTGCAGCCCATAAAAAATCTCAACCTCTGCGATGTGGCCCTTTGCCACGCATGATTTGGGCAGCACTGGTTCAAATAATTAGCTCTTGCCTTATTTTTGGCACCGAAATCCGCTCAGCACTTATCTTCTTGTTTTTTTCCTACACAACTTTTAGACAGACCCGACATCTGTTTTTGTAAACTGAACGCTTGGAGTGCCTATTCTTTCTAGATATTAAACATCTTGAGTTAACACTATACCTGACATTCCAAATGACACGCATCGGCCTCAAAGATGAATTTTTCAAATACAGTTGAAACTTAATGACTAAAACGTCCAAAAGTTGACTACTTCCCGAAATCAAATATTTCCAAGTCCATGTCTGAATTCTTTTAGAAACAATGCATTAAAACCCTCCATAGCTCAAAGGCTTTTCCCCTTAATCCTTCATAAACCGAATCTTCCGAATGCCCTTTGGCTATAGCCGTATTTCATTTACATCAGAAAAACAAACGAAATAAAATGTAACTTGATGAATTTTGAAAACAAGTGAATGACTAATTGGTCAAGTACTGTAAACCCTTGCCAGTCAACTCATTCAGGAAGGACTGAGAGGCCCAGAATGTCACCAATCGAATTTTCCTGTAATCATTATTTCTTTCCATCCAACAAGAACAAGTCTCATAATCCCATCTCGAACTGTTTTGGTGGCCTCTTGAACTCTAAGTACGACTTGAAGAGGTTCGAGAGCATCTCCTTTTCGCAGAAAAACGACAGACACCCGCAACTCAGCTAAAATGTTCGGTGATTAATTCGGATGGGAAAAAACTGTCCAGGAAATAACATTTAAAGATCAGCAGGTCAAGAAAAATAAACGCACTCCATGCAGAAAACCAGGCCTCCATTCGGACCAAACATCAGATCTTCGTCTTCCATGGCGTCGCTCAACTGGATCAAGTCACGTATGTCCAGAGCAGGCACGTAATCGAAGCGTTCCGCAGCCGGGTCAAGATTGATCACGTGAATGGATCGTTTCGAGTCTTCAGCATGACGTTGCACGTTCGTGCAATACGTGGACTGGAAGCAAGTGAACCATGTAAAAGTTTGGCGAGGGAAAGTGCAGGAAGTTTCAGAGGTGAATTCATTGGACAATTCTCTTCGAAGCTGTGCTTCAAAACTTATACTTCACGTGTGCAGTGAAACCCCGTCAATTCAGGATAGAACACTTTTTTGGTTACATAACAAAGCAAATGGCACGAAAAAAAAATAGCCAGCTACTCGCGATATTTCGAAATGATGATACAATCAGATATTGTATTCCCTTGCTTATGCAATTACAGTTGAACTTTAATCAATCAAATCTCCATACATCGAATATTTTTTAATATCTTGCAAGTTCTTGTCTGAATTCCCTCAGAAAAAATTCATAAAAACTTCCATAATTCAATGGATTTCCCCCTCAAATCTCAAATTTTGTGAAGCCTTTTGTCTATTTTCTCATTGACAAAGACAATAAAAATTTCACTTGACGCATTTCGAAGGAGAGTGGAAGACTACTTGGGCAAATGAACCCCTGCCTCCAACTTCACCATCTGGTCAACTCATCTAAGAAGCAATTCAAGTTTTCGAATATCACCAATTATAATTTCCCGCAATTCTCCTTTTTTTTCTTCCAACAAAAATGCTGGTTTCCCAGCTCAAACCTCCTTAACTCGAATTTTTTGCTGGTCTCTTGACGTTCGACTTAAATAGGTTCAAATTTAAGATTGGCAAAAATAACATCGTCCCCAAAAATGCACAAACGTGAATGATTACCAACAAAATTATCAGCAAAGTATTCCCTCAACGTGAATGAATTCAAAATCAATTTGTTAGTTCATTTCACAGCATCCCAGGCCGACCATACACGCGTTGAACTCGTGCTAATTCAACTCTGTCTCCGAACACCGTCGATAGCTTAGAACAATATTTTTTCAACCACTTCTGATTGACTTCACGAGCACTTCAAGGCAACATCAGTAAATTGATCGTCCGAAGGATTCTTCAGTAAATAATATCACGGAGAACATACACACCTTCCCACTGCCAGCTGGCCCCATCACGAGCTGGGCATACCTCATCTCGAAAACACCCTGAGAAACAAGGCCAGCGCTCAATATCTTACGTGAAACACAAGATGACCCTGAGAAGTACACAAAAATGCTCATGAAAAACCGTCATATTAAATAATGTCGCTTGAAAAGAAAGTAGACTTTGATTCTTTCGGGACGCAACGTGCATCCGTTCGCGCTGCATTCTTGACCCAAAAATCGTAAGGCGCAGTAATACATGAGGGACCGGAATCAAGACGGTTGAACAACGNAAATCAGTCGGAAGTCGTGAGATACAAGAACCATTCCACCCTCGAACTCTACAATAGCTTCAGCCAGTGCGTCAATTGTTTCAATGTCTAAGTGATTGGTAGGTTCGTCCAGGAAAAGCATGTGCGGGGCCTGCCAGGACAACCACGCAAACACAACGCGGCATTTCTGACCATCGGACAATTGCCGAATTGGACAAATCTGAAAAGAGAGGCGAGTTGAACATGTGGTCAATGCGTCGAAGGATAAAAGAAAAATCTCGATATTCTTCAGTATTCGCGCACAACGAAACACCTTTCTCCATTCCGACTTGAAAAATCTGAATGCCTCTTAAATTCGCAAAAATCTGTTCAAGTATCGGGCAATCTTTTTGATCCACCCTATTCACTCACGTACCCGTTTCCGAATTTGACATGAAAACGGAGGATACGCGTGGACGACGGGTACGCGATTTTCAAAGGGTTTTATAAGTTCCTGTGCACGTTATACAAGGCACACTTCTAATGGGAAATTTCGGACCAATTTCAGAATAACAAATTTTTCTTTATGGAAAAAATGTGTAATAAAATTCATGCTCGATTCACGTCCAAATTTAAAGCCGTGTGCGTTATTTAAAAAAAGTTGCAGTTTTAGGCCCTAAAACGGTTGTGCACGGCTTACTCGAGGGCCCGTGGTGCTCAAGCAGAATCTCTTTACAATGAATTATTGCTTACAAAGAATTTTCTTTTTCGATCCCTCTCCAATCGTCACAACGTTATTTCAATTTCATTTTAACGAATATTCATCAACAGTGAAGCTTTCTAAGGTCCCCAACATTTCATTTTAACGAGATTCTCCTGTACATCTTTCTTCAAATGGGCAAGCTTATCACAACTTCGCTTTCCAGGCAGAGACGGTATCACTCGGGAGAAAACATCACTGATGAGAAAAATGATAATTTATCCAGTTGATTAATTTAGCCAGCGGGGAGGCTGCAAACATGAGGAACGTCAAGGGATCGATGATGAAGACTTACCTGCTGTTTCCCCGTAAGCCCATAACGACCAATAATTC
>CAJPEX010004731.1:0-17018 GCA_905338405.1 Notodromas monacha | reverse complement strand
CTTTGACCAATTCCACAGATGTCCCGGAAGCTGAAATATCCGAGAAATTGGCAGCAAAACCAGAAGACAACCTGCTGGAAGCAGATTCCAAGCTTCAGAGCTCTGAAAATATTCCCTTACCAAATATCAAAGATGAAATTGCTGAAGTCATTACAAGTTTTGATGATGAAGCATTTCAGCTTGAAAATCAGGCAGCTACGAAAATCCAGGCTCAGTTCAAAGGCCACAAAGCGAGGAAAGAAGTCGAGGAGTTGAAAAGACGCTCCAATGTTCCGAAAGAAACTGCTGTTGATTCGGTTGCGGAAGTTGAACCCGCCGGGGATTCTCAAGACCCATCCACCACCAATGATGCAGATTATGTGCTGGAAAACCAAGCAGCCACAAAAATTCAGGCTCAGTTCAAAGGTCACAAAGTTCGCAAGGAAGTTGAGGAGATGCGGAAACTTTCCCAACTCGAGCAGCATCGAGTTGATCAGTCACCAGCAGCAGCAGCAGCAGCAGAGATTCAAAACACGGAAGATGAAGTCGAGAATGAAGCAGCTATCAAAATTCAAGCCCAGTTCAAAGGCTACAAAGCCAGGAAAGAAGTGGAAGAGCTGAGAAAAAAGTCCAGCTTGCATCATTCACCACCAGCACCTGTTGCTGATTCGGATCGTGTCATCGAAAATTCCGAAATCCTCGACGACTTTTCGGAAGCTGAGAACCAAGCAGCAACGAGAATTCAAGCCCAGTTCAAGGGGCACAAAGTTCGCAAAGAAATGCAAGAGGTGAAAGAAAAGGCTGCTGCCGATCTCCTTGAAATGGAGAACCATGCAGCTACGAAAATTCAAGCCCACTTCAAAGGTCACTTGGCCCGGAAGGAAATCAACGAAATCAAGGAAGGCATCGCTGCTGCCTTGGAGCCCGAAGAACCCGAAAAGCAGGGTTCTCTAGTCGAAAAAGATATCGGAAATCCGACCCCAGAAGAACCAGAACTCATCATTCAGGCTTCCTCAGAAAGTCCTTCGTCAATCGCAATTGTTGATGAAATCAACGCTTTTGACGAATTCACGGACGAGGAAAATTTGGCCGCCACGAAAATTCAAGCTCATTTCAAGGGTCATTTGGCACGGAAAAATTTGCTAGAACTTGAACTCGACAAAAACGTCATTATTGAATCACCATCGATAGAAAACGCGGCAGAATTTACTGATGAGGAGAATCAAGCAGCAACAAAAATTCAAGCTCATTTCAAGGGTCATTTGGCGAGGAAAAACTTACTTGGACCTGAACTTGACAAAGAAGTCGTGATTGAATCACCATCGATAGAAAACGCGGCAGAATTTACTGATGAGGAGAATCAAGCAGCAACAAAAATTCAAGCTCATTTCAAGGGTCATTTGGCGAGGAAAAATTTACTTGGACCTGAACTTGACAAAGAAGTCGTGATTGAATCGCCATCGACAGAAAATGTGGAATTTACTGCTGAGGAGAATCAGGCCGCAACGAAAATTCAAGCTCATTACAAGGGTCACTTGACCCGAAAAAATCTGTCCCCGAGTCCAAGCAGATCAGATCAAATAATTGACGCAGGAAATACCTTTTCGCATGTGATGTCAGAAGAAAAGTTTCCTCAGAATACAAAAGATATTGAAAACACTTCTGAATCGCTAATGTACGAAGCCACACTTGCTGAAGCCAGGAACCTTGACTCTGAAAATATTGAGCCAAAAACGGCCATTTTCCTTCTGGACGCTCAGGTTGAAAAAAAATTTTTTTTTTGAGACCGGAAAACGAGTACTTTTTTCACACGTTTTTTCCTCGTTTTATTTAGGATCACGCTAGTGATGTTGAAGTGTCGAAAAGTTTTATGATGACTACTGGACCTGCTGGACTTCAGAATGATCTGCTCGCTGGAAATGCCGGTGGAACAGATTGCAAAACTGACCTTGCTTCCAATTGCATGGATTCAGGAGTTGGTTTCGAAGGTCAAGAATTCGCAGCGTTGGGTGAGAAGCGTTCGATTAATGCTTCAGATACAGATTTTTTTTTTCAGTGTGTGCTTCAAAAATATGATCGGAAAGTTTTACTTACTTCGAATAAATTAGTGGTTATCCTATGATAAACATTCTCAACTTTTCCTTTGGCTGAACTGGTATTTGAAAATTAATGAAAAGAACTCAAACACATGATCCAGTTGGTTTTGATTTTGATAATCTTGTAAGTTCTGTTCTGAAATTGAGAATCGTTCTCGCTCGATTTTTACCTATGTATGTTCGAAAAATATGATGAATGGATTGAGGCAATGTAACAAATATATATGCTTCTTTTTGATGATACAGTAAATAAAAATCTACCCTTACATATGTACATCGGGGTATTACATAAAGTTATGTCGAATGTCATGGCATTTATAAATGTTATGAAGCCAAAAAAAATGGAACAAAGCTTATTCCTGTGAGATTTTCACAGGTCACATGCTCAGGTCGATCTTCAAGTTCGAGGTCCATATTTCTGTTTGAATGATGTCAAATTATTTGGGATACAGTTCGGTTCAATGTTTTACGAACTATTCGGAGCAATCTCTCAGATAAAAAAAACTGCGTTTCTGAAGCTGTATTTCCATGTCCGGAGATGAAGGATTTTTCCGGTTGGATCGAGTTTTGAAAGCTGAGAATAATATCTGACTGCCGTTTGAGTCATAAACCTTTGTTTATTTGACAGACGCCAAGAACTACCCGAAGGAATTTTATAAGCAATATATTTCGAGCCAATTTCAAGTTCATTCATTCATCCAAAATGAATCATGGATCTGTCTATTTTCTCGTAGTGTTACGGTAAAGTACAGTAATTCACGATTTTCTACTAATTTCCTGAAGCCATCTCTCACACACGAATTATTTTGACATGGTGATTCCTTGTCTTGTCTTGAATTGAATGATTTTTCCACTGGATCGAGTTTTGAAACCTGTGACAACCTGATGCTGGACACATTTTTGAGTTACTGTCAAAGCAATTTAAATCGAACTTGAAGAGCCCAGCACCAAATTCGAAGTAGAGAGGTAACAAGTTAGGGAAACAAGCATTTTTGTTAGGGTAAAGGAAGAAGAATTGCAGGAAATTGTGGTTGGTGATACTCTGGGACTTGAGTTGCTTCCTAAATGAGTTGACAGGATTCTTAAATTAAAGACAAGGGCTTATTTTTGCACAATTATTCTTCCACTTGGTATCAAAGCACTTCAAGATATATTGTTATTGCTTTCTCTTTTCCTGTGTCAAAAAATGCTGTAACTGCCAAAAGACTTCCAGAAAATTCAAGTTATGCAGTTTTGAGGGGGAAAGCTTAGTTAGGGAGGTTTTTAATGGATTTTTTCTCAGAGAATTAGGACTGAGACTTGAAAAAAAAAATTGACATAGAGAGGTATTTTTATTATGGAGGTTCAAGTTATCAAGGTCCATTTATATCAACCTTGGTTTAGTTGACAAGTTCTGAGAATCATCTGATCAATATCTGCTAATCAGTCATGAATTAATTATTACAGATTTTAAGCTCCATTAAAAATATTCCAGAGACATCCGAGTGCTGATGCAGTTACCCAGCCTCCAATGGAATTTAATTTAAAGTACTAAACTACATTTTGGCTGCAAAATGTTAAAAGAGGACTTCATCTTTGTCTCTGATCACAGGTTTCATAAAGAAAACAATCACACACACAATCACCAAATGCAATCTTGCATTGTGCAAAAAAAAACTTGCTTCCAAAATAAAAATAAAATCAGCGAAGAAAACATGCTTTGCGTCTGGCGCAATTCCCGAAGCACAAACTTCCAAAGCAAATAACTCAGCGAATTTTTGACATAAAAAATACTACAACATTTAAAATGTAAGCTAAAGATGTTTTCTAACTTTTCTTTCATTGTATACAAATTGATCCAACTAACCGATCTTGAGGTAATCCTACTTTTCTGGACCTAACTTTTCTTTGTTGATAAGAATCTGGAAAACCTTTATGCCAGATTCTTATCTCACTGATGCACAATCTTCTGGTGCAAACAGTGACTTCAAAAGCCTCGTTTCTAAACACATGGATGAATTCATTTCTGCGACAATTGATGGATCTTTTCATTTTCTTTACGCACATTTTCTGCGTATTTGAGCAGAAAATCTACCCGAGGCGGAGGAAGCAGCCACGAAAATCCAAGCCCGCTACCGTGGCTACAAGACCCGCAAAAATCTTCAACACGGCCAGCACAGCAGTCGTCACCAAACCCACAATAACAAGCACCGGCATAACCTGCATTGTGAGGACGACACTTCTTTGGACTTTGAGATTGAACAGGCAGCCGTCAAGATTCAGGCAGGCATGCGAGGTTATTTGACGCGCAAACGGCTCAAGGGCGGAAGGGTCAAAAGTGCTGGTGATGGCAAACGCAGGGTTTCCCTGGGTGCTCAAGACAGGGCTGCAGCCAAGATTCAAGCCGGTGTTCGTGGGTACATGACTCGAAAGCGGATCCGAAAAGAGCGGGAAGTTCATTCCGGCGGGCATCAGAAAAGAGCGGCTGCCGGAAGCCAAAATGATTCCGGTCCGATGAATTCGCTGAATGTCGATGAGGCTTCCAGCAACAGCAGGGATGCAGAAGGTCAGTTTGTTCTGGAAAGTTTTGCAATCGTTGGTGCTTTTTGTTGTTGTTGTTGGACTTCCTGATTCGCTTTTACCGACGGAAATTTATGCAAATTTTTTTTTAGGTTTTTCAAGATTTAGAGAAATGAATCGGCATGAGGTGTGGGACATGATGAGTAAATCCATTCCTAAATATTTACACCATTTCAACGCTTCAAGCTGATATTTCTCGTTCATTTTATTTTTGTTGCCTTTCCTGAATAAAACGGCAAAAAATAAATGGAATTGGAATCTAAAAAATTGGCGGAGAGCGAATGCGTGTTTTCTATACATCGTCTTTTTACTACCGTATATTTTTCCGCGAAATAATTCGTCCCGTCCAACAGCTTGTGCATTTTATCCGAGATAAAGTTTGAATAGACTCAGAAATGCCACTCGAAAATGCTAATTACACGGTGTGGGGAAACCTATTTTCTGTCAAAGTTTTAATGAGATCTTTAAAAATGCTGCATTTTTCCAGTTCAGTCCAAGTTTATCATGGCCAGTTTTATATTTTAATATTTAATGAAGTTACGGTAAACTATAATGGCAATTAAGAAATGGATGACAATTTCAGTCTTCCTTCGTGAAGTTAATGATAGTACAGTATTACTTATTAGCGTCGTCTGCCTTATCATTAGCCCAAGAACTGTATAAATGATGCTCGTTGAGATCGTTATTGTACGTAGTCGATTTTAAGCCTTCAAATCAAAGAAAAACACTACGCTTACATTTTTTGGATTAGATTTAGTTGGGCCTCGTTTGAATTTTATTGACTTACTGTCATACTTTTTTTTCATGATTTGCTTCGCACTCTCACTCACAGAAGAACCCAAAAACGCATATGTTAAACGGCCCAGATGTGAAAAACTACTTGAGCAGGTGTCCGATAAAGTCCATTTGCTGTAGAGATGGTCCCAATGTCGCAGAAAAATCAAATGATTACGGGAAATATCTTCAAGTGTGTGAATTTTTTCGCTTCTCGAAGCTTTTTTAAATTTTTTGACTAAAATATGCTTTTGCGAATGTATGTCCCTTAATATGAAAACGGGGTGGAATTCTACAAGAATTTAGAAAATTCCTCACCCTTGCCGCGGTTGCTCCAAATATCTTTGCAATATTCACAGTCTCATATCGCGAGGTTTCCTTCAAGTAATTCTCTGTTTGCCTTCTTTCAATAACGTGACCACACTTGAAAAAACAAAATTCAAATTTAAAATGACGACTTTTAATGCATTACAACCGATGGCAAGGTCACTGAATGCGTTACAGAAATCTAAATTATCAGTTGAACATTTTTAAATACTGCCATTATGTGGATGCGAAAACCTAAACATAGTCGAGGAGAAAGAATTACTGATGAAATTAGTTGCAAGTAATTGGAATCGGATGCATTTCGTCTTTAATGATTAACTTTTGCCACGCATGGACTCTTTATGTATTTCTTCGTATGCTTGAGTTTGAGAGTAAGAAACTCCCATGAATCAATTTTTTTGGCGAATTATTGAAGCTTTGACACAGCTCTAACGAATGATTATTTTTCGATCCGTTTTTAGAGGTGAATTAAAAAACAGCAAGAAGCCTGGAATAAGATACTGTTGAAAAAAAGGTTTTCTAAATTAAAGCAGAACGCACCAATCAGGTAATACAGGACTGGAAATATGAATTTATTTAGCCAAAACTCATAAAAGTCTGGTGAATAATTCAAGTCCTAACGAGCAGATCGACTCAGCGATTTTGATTGCAGCACAAGAAACCACACTTCAACGCAAAGCCAACAGCAACAGAAGATGAGTTGAGACAATTAACGAATGCGATAATTGTTTGTGGGACTCAATTAAAGTAGACTGAAGATACGATATTGACATTGTTTTTATTTTGTTTTTTAAATCAGAAAATCGTCTCAGGTTGGACTTTGCTTATTAGCCCAAATGGAGGTGACATCGAATGTGAGGATAATGTCTCATCGTTTTTCAGGTTTCTTGAATTGAGAAGTGATAAATTTGGAAGTGTGATGTTGACTTTTGAAGCCCAATACCGATTCTCAATAATCCCGCTGTTTATGAATATTTTGATTGTTGAACAAGATGTTCAACCATAATCGAAAAAAACGTGTTATTTCAGCACCTTCTCTTCTTATGTCCAGCCTTTCATACTGATAGAAACAAGCTTAAGAAAGATTTACGTATTGGAATTCAATGAAGAGACCCTTTCTGAAATCTTAAAGGATCAAGATAAACTGTTGGCATTACATGATTTCTCATGAAATATTCTCTCTAATTTGTTCATTTAACTAAACCTCATACAGAAACAAGCTGAAGACCTTGTGCTTTAAATTAATTTTTACATATATTCTGTTTCCAATGTCAGGGAATGAATTGGTGTATGCATACATGTCAGAAGTCCAGTTGTATTTCATGGATTGTATTTTATTTTTGTTATCAATTTGTGCTCTGTTTCCTGCTCTGCAGTGATTAAATGTCATTGAGTAGATTTGGGTTGGGTGGGAAGGGGGTTTGGTTGTGGAAATCTTGATTTACAATATTTTGTTTCCAATGTCAGGGAATGAATGGGTGTATGCATACATGTCAGAAGTCCAGTTGTATTTCATGGATTGTATTTTATTTATTTTTATCAATTTGTGCTCTGTTTCCTGCTCTAAAGTGATTAAATGTCATTGAGTAGATTTGGGTTGGGTGGGAAAGGGGGTTTGGTTGTGGAAATCTTGATTGAACCTTGTGAACGCTGAAAAATGGCAAATAAAGTGTTCTATTCATTCATTTCAGTTCCTAATTATTTTTCATTCTTTTCTCTTTTTCAAATTTAGAATTAGCAGCAGCGAAAATTCAAGCCGGTGTGCGAGGACATCTCACTCGCAAACGCTTGAAGCAACAGCGCCAGCATCAACGAAAGAGTCACGGCGCCGTCAGCAGTGTCGATTGCATCGACGGGACTACTGACGATGATTTTGAAAGCCGTCACGCGGCCACAAAAATCCAGGCTCAGATTCGAGGATATCTGACGCGAAAGCAGCTCAAAGCCCTAGCAACCGAGGCTGAATCCGATCAACTCGCAAAAGATCCTTCCAACAATAATGAAAAGGATTTATTGATCGCCGATGATGGCGACTTTCATTCCGGAAATTCATCTGCTGGTGAGCATCACGTGACTCAATCGTGTTGATTTTTCGCTTCCATTTTGTACAAATCACAAAAAAAACGAGGTGAAAAAGAAATTATTCGACAAACGCTGTACTTTGACTCTGACCTGACGAACTGTTTCAAACTATTTGGTGCTTGCGGACTTTTTTATACGGAAATCTTCTTAATCTGTACGAGCTGAGTGACGGGTGAATGACAGAAATACTGCATAAAGGGAGAATGCAGATATTTTAAAAATCTTGAATATCTAAAAAATGACCTGAGATCCACGGTAGTCTAAAAAATTAATAACTAACTCGTAGAAACTTTATCTGCTGAACAAAATGCATATTGTTGTACATGCACGATTTTCCTGCGGAAAAAAAGCTTTCAGAAAGCCCTAGAAACGATTTTTGAAAATCAGGCTGTGATAATTATCGGCTCACAATGCATGGCAAGAGAAGAAATGCTACATCCGAATAACGTAGCTTTCAAGAAGTGCTACATCCGAATAACGTAGCTTTCAAGAAGTGATTTTCTGACATATTCTTCGCTTTTCACATTATCAATTGCATATTAATTTTTTTTGTCCATTTCGGCCAATAGTTGTGAGTTGAATTCAACCAACAACAAAAGCTGTGTGACTTTTTCTTTGTGTACGTGCTTGAATTTTAAGATTTAATTTGTCGAGATGATTAAACATTCAAGTCAAATTATCATTAATTCTTGTTCTGATGAGCATTTTTTTCGGATTATGCAAAATTAAAAAAAAAGCTGGTGATGGCAGGATTGCATTTTTGTGGTATTCATTCATTGGAAACACAAAATGTATGATACGCGTTGGACAAAAAAGTAGACGATTTTCAACTATCGGAATTACTGCACTGTTTGAGCTATTACAGTACTTTGAGAAAAGAACGACTGTATCGTATTACAGTACTTTGAGAAAAAAGAAAAGAACAACCCGTTAAATTCAAGTAAATTCGAATATGTTCGAAAAATATTAAATTTTATGATTATAGCTGCATGCGCATGATCAACAAGAAATGGAATGTATTACAAATTGCGATTCATCGGTTCTTATGAGATCATAGGCTCGTAAGAGTTTATCTAAGGGTTGTCCGAGTTTCGCGCGCCTTTGCATAAATTATTCAAATTATTAATCCAGGCATCGTAACTTACATCGTTCCGAATGGTTCAAAATTTTCGAAGTACAGTATTCCGAAAAATCTCTGTACGAGTTATTTGCAGGGATGTTCAAAAATATGAAAAAAGCGATTCAGGTGGTGGCAGAAACCAGCTTTCTTTGCTCTTTTCCAAAAGCTCGAGGGATAGAAAAATTTTTGTATTGAAAAGTTTTGTTGCTTGCACTAATTTCAAAACTTCCAAATAATCCTCTGAATACAAAACTCAAACGAGGGCTACGAAATTCTGAAATGTTTGTCTCAGACCAAGGCTGCATATTTTCGGGAAAATAAATAGCCATAATAACGGGAATAATTTTTGTCGTCACTATACTTTTAGAACGTGTGGTTGAAAAATTGTATGAAGTTATCATGCAGCAAGTTCTGAATTATGAAGTGATCAAAGTTATATACTGTTTTTCCTGGCTGGCTATCTGGGAATTATGTGAAAGCCTTGCTGAACTAGGACAAATCCTCCGATTTGAAACAACAAACAATACTTCAATTGACCTCATCTTCTCAACGGTGCTGGTCATGAGCCAGGCAAATACAACAACGACTTTAGAATGCAGGCACGTCTAAAGAAACTTTTATGATCCATTTTTTTCGAAAGTAATATCTCAGACCGTTCAGGATAATGACGATTCACAAAATTGTCTACTACTCTACTTTCTTGTCCAAGATGTACTGTATATAAAGAGTTTCGACACGGTGAAGGTGACTTTCAGCATGCCTAAAACAAATCTGAAATTCAACACCTGTACAGTGTTGCTTTAATTTCTATACTGTACTAACTAACCCCTCTGAGTGACGCATCGTCAGTGATGCTGTCCTGATGATAAGGGTTGTGCCTCGGTTAATGGACTTGGTACGCTTTAGAATAGATGGAAATTTATCATCTGACGAGCTCATCAACTGAATAATGTAATGCTAAATAATAAAACGGAAAATTCATTAAAAATATATTCAACTAAGCTTGATCAGGCATTCAAAGCGGTTTTGAATGAATAATCTCGTCTGAAAAGTGCTTGTAACAAGTAGAATCTCGTTACAACGAGGCGTTTTGGACCTGAAAAAGGCTTTATTTTAAAAGAAAATTCGTTTAAAGCAAATAAAAAATAATGATATCGCGGCCATGGCCCAGGGCCGGAAGAAAAATTCGTGGAAAGCATAAATTCTTTATAATGAGATCCGTTGTGACGGGATACTATTTCCTTGTTTAGGAAAACAATACTAACGAACGAAAGAACGCATAGCAATGAATGAAAGTGCTCATAACACAGTACAGAGTAATACCGAAAAGGCTTGTATACTCCTTTGAAAAATAGTTATGCCGGCGACATTTTCAATTCAGTCCGTTGTCACAAGGGTCCAATTTTTGAACGCAAATATTCGTAGTACAGTCGTATAAAAATCTTTAATCTGACGCATACAGAAGTATAGTCGGGGTAAAATATGTAAATCATTAAAAACCACTGAAGCGACTCTTAACTGAATTATGATCTGCTAAATGAAACGACAAATCTGTTTGAGGCCAATGGGAACGTTTCTTCATGAAATTCTCTGTGGTAGATACAATATTTGGTCTTTGGCGAATTTGAAAAAAATAGTGAAACAAATACAAACAAAAAATATCCAAAATAAAAATGTTGCAAATTGTTTTATCAACTTGACAAAAAGATGCTGGCTGTGAACTTTTTTCAAAGAGTCTTCGATTTTCAGAAGTACTACTGTATATCCTTTTCCCGAAGGCGAATTTAAGCCCATATTGTAAAATCTTGTTGCAACAAACTTTCGGGGACTTCAAAAAAAAATTTGTTGCACTGATAATGCTTTCTTATAACTTGCTTTTAAAAATTAATTACTGAAAGAAAAGTTCCGCATCTGATCTGCCTATGCTGGTCATTCTCAGATTTGTAAATTGTTTTTTGAAATACTGAGTGATTTACTGAAAAAATTTAGATTCAATCATGCATTCCATAAGTTGCACCAATAAATATCTTCATTCTGGGAGGATGATGTTAAAATTTTAAATTCTGAGACAGTGAGGTGTGGAATCACAGTTATGGAAGCTTGTTTGTCATGGATTAAAGCTTCCATCCCATGGTACAAGAATCAGTCAGTCATCTTTGAGGTCAGAAAATTTCTACTCGGATGAGAATCTATCGAACATTCCTCGAAAATTTTTGTTATACTGAACAATTTGTTGTGATAGCATTTGCTGTACAATACCGAGATTTTACTCCATTAGTGGTCGATGGAAATAGAAAGCCGATGCGCGAGGCGTCCATTATCCGGGGTACTCCAGTATACCTAGCTTTTTTCTGTCTTTCTTTTGCTCGTGGCCTTTCCTCTCTGCTTCTTCCCGTGCTTGTACAAAATAAACTCGTAGCCTCTGCTGCTTGCCGGATGCATGCGAAACAACCGCCTTCCGCTTCCCCACTGTCGTCGTCGACATCGTCATCCTTTTGTACGGATGACGCTGACGACTCGGAAGCCGTCGACGTTGACGTGGACTTTTACGTGAGCTTCCGCGTCACCATGACGGCCGCCGTCACGAAACGCCGCCCTACTCCTGCTTTCCACCGCCCGACAGGCACCGTGGGAACCGACGCCGACGCCGACACCGCCGCCACCAAGATCCAGAGCCGCTATCGGGGCTACCAAACGCGGAAACGCGTGTCTGAGCAGCAACGCCAGCATCGACAGGCCGCCACGAAAATCCAGGCCCATTACAGGGGCTACAGAACCCGGAAGAACATGCTCAATAAGGATCAGGCGTCGGAGCCGGTGTCATCGAACGTCGACGACGTCGAGCGGACTCCGGATCCCGTCGAGATCAACACGGATGATGGGAGGTTAATAGGCTTTATGATACCTTACGTGGTTGTGGTCTTGTTGATGCATGCGTTTGTGATTGTGAGAGTGAGTTGCAGTCCGAGCAGGTGCGGGTGACGGCATAGGTGCGTACATGTGTTCGCAGATGTCGCTGCTGTGTTCACCTCCTTCATTTTTTTTTAAATCCCCATTTTTTCCCCGAGGTAGTTTTGGGGTTAATTGTAACGGTGATGAGCAATGCGGGTAAAAATGCATTCGGTGCTGTGAAAGAAAACCATGATAATTCTTCATCTGATTCTTTGTTGTGTATCCGTGTGTGTGTGTGTGTGTGGGTTGATGAATTAATAGCGAGTGAAATTTACAGGTTATCCCATAAAAATTACTGTGCAAGGAGTGGTTTTTCCTAAAAAAAAATCGCGCGCAAAATCGAAATGGGCGATACCTTTTCATCGCGAGTAGATGTCGCATGAAGTTACGTTTTATTTTAATTTAGCATTGAGTCACCATCTTTTCTGGTCTATGAACATGAATTATCGAAGTCTCGATGCATCGCCCTCATCGCAAACCAAAATATAAAACTTTCCACATTTTCAGGATTTTTTGAATAACACATTTGTGATGAGACGTGGTACTCGTATAATCGTCCCCGCTTTTCAAGGAAAATCTCTTCTCAATTGCATGACTTATTTAGGGATAAATATATTACATCCACGGGATTATTTAAAAAGGTTCAAAAGTTTTTTTACGACTATACTTTTTCCCTCGGGGAGCACTTTCTCACAATTTTTACAAGGATATTCGAAATTTCTTTCACGGAATAGTTCAATTCTTCGAAGTTTGAAATCCAATCTTCTTTTCATATTTTACTATACATAGTATATCCAGTGTGAAAATTGTGAAAATCGAAACCTAATCCGCCCCAAGACTAAAAAAAATTTCAGTTTTACAAATACTGTAGTTATAAAGTTACAATCATTTTCGCGGGGCTACTCAAATGTGTCTCTTTTCACGTAACGTATTTAGGAGTTTTCAAACAATTTATCGAGAACACAGGTTTGAACCGAAAATGTTTCGAGAGAAACCTCGTGCATGAAGAGTGATGCAACCGCATAAGAATAGAGAAAATTATCGGGAATATTCTTGAAATTATGCTAAGCTCGGCTCATCGCCCTTGAATAAACATTGTGTAATATTTTAGCGAGTATAAATAACATTTGCATGAGTTCTTAGAAAACCACAACGAGGCTAAGGCAAATCTCTGCGAAAATAGTAAATATTTAAATGATTATAAACGCGAATTAAATTATATATGTTTCCTGATCGCAAGTTCAACAGCTTGTGATGATTCGGCAAAAAAAAAATCATCAAGTGTCATTCATGTCCTGCGTGAAGACTCTGTCATGAAAGGATTTATTTGAAGGCAAAGAAAAGCATACATTTCACAATGTACAATACATGCACTGCGTAACATTTTTTGAATGTTGAACATACATGACTGAAAAATGGCCTATAATTTGAATAGTATTTATTCATATTATATTGCTCTACAATCAGGTTGACCGGAGCAACGATGCCACGGGAAGATTCAGGACAGCAATTTGATCAGGCAATCAATGAAAGAACCTCGTCACCAGTGGCATCAGATGCCAATACTGGGGTCGTCGACGTCGACACCGACCAAGGCAATGACGAAGAAGCCGCTGCTGCTGCAATAAAAATCCAGTCCCATTACCGGGGGTTTAAAACACGCAAAGAATTATCCAACAATTCAGCAACTCCAATAATAGAAGCCCCCGAAACATCGGCTGATGGAAATTCTGCATGAGTTATTTTTAGCTAATAATAATATTGGCTTCCGAAAATGTTTGTGCGTCGTATGATGTGAGTGCAGTTGTTTTTTTTTTTTGCGAGGGAAAATTCTTTTTCNAGCTTTCCAATGTTCCACCGCTTCCGTGTAGTCACGCGATCAGCAAATTTTGGCAAGAGTTATTCGTCGATTACGGGATGATTTTTGCATGAAATCCGGAAGAGGCTTCCGAGTGTTTGGATCGATGCTTTCTGAACATTAAATGATTGTCAGTGACGTGATGTAAAAGGGGTCTTATATTTTTATCCTCTGTTTGCGCGGATGAAACGGAATCGCGATTTTGTTTTCTATTTGTTAGGGAATGATTCGGATTGCAAAATCTTCAAAGTGCTTCAGTCTGACTTCCTCAAATTCGCGAAATTACGATGAATACGAGGCACAAAGTTCCTTTGAACGTGATTTAATAAAGATGGAAAGAAAACCGCTTTGATCGAATCGTTTACGAATTGAAATCTATGTTTTTTCGTTACAGTTCTTGGAATGACTGCTTGTTTAAAATTGTATCTTCAAGGATTGAAATTTTCTCACTTTAATCAATTCATGCACATCATGTCGGCGTTTGATAAAGAGCCTAGAAAAGTACAGAATTCAAAGTGAAGAATTCTCATTTTTTAAGAGATCGATCTTTCTGCAGTTTACCGTTTTCTGTATAGGATTTAAGCTTTTTGCATTATTTCCAAAGCATCCACCGAATTTCATTGTAGGTGTCCGGGAAGTTGTTTTTATCGTAGGATTATTTTTCTGAACCAAAAATATTAAACAAATATAATGCAAGAGCCAGAGACAAAGTTTTACGACATGATTGGAAATCTGAACGGGAAATCGTGCGGATTGTTTCACACATTTAATTTGTTGGAAAATTCCATCCGAAAAGTCAACCACGATCATCATTTTCAGAATCAACTCCGGAATTCTCCATAAAAAGTTAAACTTACCATAAATGCAACGAACGGAAGCCCGAAATTGTCGAGTCAGTTTGATTTCTGACTCTAAAAAGTTTTATCGTACAGTAGAATACAATTTTAAAATGCAGGGATCAAATTCACGGGCCTCCTTTTTTTCATTTCAGATGGTCGTTCACAAATACATCTTCTAAAGAACCAATATGCAATTGCAGAATTAATGAAAGATTCTAATTTTTGCAGTATTCCGTCCTTTGCAAATTAATCCCTCAGTTGTCATTGTAACTGAACATTTTTTTGCGTTGATGAGGACATTGAGGAGAAACGTTTGACTCCATATATTTATTTTTTTCTAGTGATATCCAAAAATCAACCCGTGGCAATTGATTAAACCTTGGCATACAAGTCTGTTATAGAATTGCAGGATGATTGAAAATTGATTTTCTGCTTGGCAGGAATGACGAGCAGCAGTGAGTTATTGGAAACTATAACGGTATATGAGCACTTCTATAATCTTTTTTTCTCGATTATTCTGATTTGTTTGAAGCTGTGGGTCATTACTGACATTGCGTAGATTAAATAAAACTGTGGAAGTCATTAGACGATCTCGAATTAATAAATGAGCTCGCTATACAGGGAACGTCTGTTCCTCATCGTGCATCATCAAAGCGCAGGTTTAATTTCCCACACATTTTTGAGAAGATCAAAAGAATGTCTCTGAAGCTTGAATTCACGAACAGGGTAGTGGAAAATGCCTGTTTTCCGGATCAGGCGTGGTTCTTTTTCACATACGCCGAATAATTTAAAATTAAACATTTTGACCTTCGACTTTTCAGGTCAGTGACCTCATCGTGGGTGTTGATTCGATAAACAAGAGGAATATTTTGAAGAATACAGTGATCATGAAGGAGATTTTCGTACTGTATTACGGTAGCATCCAGAGTGAGGCAGGCCTAATCGCTTCAACAGCCCGCATAATTTGATGTAAAAACATTTTGCACACGAAACGGGTAAAATTGACCTTCGAAAAAGCTTTTGCTGTAGTTTTTTATTATAAATTCTAAAGAATGTCTCAAATGCTCACGAATACCCCACCGCTAAAAATAGAATGAAATATTTTTCAGATGCGTTTTCCTCTCCTTTTTGATAAATGCCCAATATTAAATATACAACAAAAAACAGATTATTACTAAATAGTGAAGTGGTTTGCAGATTATGACCAGAATGAAGGATCTGATTATCTCTGCTGGTCATTACCTATCTTTTGTTACTTTCATGAATTCCGTAGACCTGTTCCACGAGAACAAAAATTGAATTAATGTATGGGGAATCTAAATACATTATATTGAGCTGGTGAGACGATAATTTCTGTGCGAGTTGGCAATAAATATTCGCACGTCGACTCGAAATGCTTAGTTAGGATTTTTCCATGTATTTGTTCGAGGGTAAATCAAATGCGCTTGGACCGTAAATGCAATTTTGACGGGTAAAGAAATTTAAGCGGATAAATAGTCCTCTTTGACCCCGGCTTTGAAGACCTCGTTATAACAGAGGTTCTCTAAATAATGAGGTCATGATGCTAATAATATAATTCCAATGTAGACCATGTAGCTTCGCATGTCCTCTTTTTATCCAAAATGTATTCAAGTTTATATTACCTTCCTCCATTTAACATGAACCTCTTTGATGTCAGGCAGAGAGGTTTACAACATTCGTTAAAAAGGAACTTTCAGATCTTTAATTACATGCTATTCAAATCGTTGCAAACTAAGCAACTAATTTCTTCTACTGTGACATGGATGGCAGATGTTTTCTGGTGCATGGAAAAGTCAGACAATTGATTTTTTCACGTTCTCAATCCTAACCTCAGTCATTATAAGTCATCTGGCTTTTACGTCCACATAAAAATGTTGCAATCGTTGAAAATAAAGCGACTTCAGAAGAGGAAATAAGGTGAGACCTTGGGAATTCTGACCGCTTCCGGAAATTATCTGGTTTGGCCTATAAACAACTTCGACAGAATACGCAACAATAATGGGTAGGCTGTTGAATGGTGGGATTCTATCGAAGAAAATAAAATTTAATTTTTAAACTTTTTTCAAGTTCATTCGATTCTCCTTTAAAAAATGCGATCGAGGTTTGGAATCTTGGTTTGATGCTTCGAATCATGGTTTTTCTATTCGACGTGGAACATAAGAGAATATACAATTGAATGAGCTTTCGGCTTGAAAAAATTTAGTGAGTGCAACCGGTTGAAACTCGCCTCGGTTTTTTATTTTATTTACCATTCACGGTTTTACACAATTGTTCTTTTTCCTTTTTCCGATTCTGGGCCAACCAGCTTGAAAGCCGGAAATCATTACGTAATGTACCATTTGTTTTCCCACAGTTCGCAAGAATCCACGCAATGTTCTCGGGGTAACATTGAAATGCAGTTGCTGTGTGTT
>CAJPEX010004730.1:0-19903 GCA_905338405.1 Notodromas monacha | reverse complement strand
TTCCATCTGGAGTATGGAAACTTTCCCCCCATTGTGCATATATGCAGATGAGGGTCCCTATATATATACCAGGCTTCTGGACAGTATCAGAGTACAACTGAGCGAGCGGGTGTAAAATGTAAAATGGACGATTTTGCGGAGGAAACATTCATGGAAATAATATTTTATCCGTCGGTCTCATGAATCCGGAATTGTTCCAGCTTATAGCGTGTTTATAGGGGCTTGCTTAATTATCCCCATAATGGTTTTTGCCACCATTAAAAAATGCATCGTTATCGTGAGCTAGGCCAGGATAATTTGATTCTTTCAAACTAATGATCAACCTACAAAATAAATTCGTAAAATGTAGGTGTTTGTCATAGAATTCCTCATGCTGTGTCATCTTTTCCGTCCGTCAGCTGGATTGGTAAAACAGAAGGTTATGTTTTGCAGAATTTTGGAGTGAATTACCTAGAGCAGTGTTTTCCAAACCATGGTTATAAAGATCATCAAAGGACCATGAAAGTATCCTGCCAGTCTGTGGAAAATTTGCATCAGCATAACACATTTATCAAAAGTAGCAATGAAATATGTTACTGTATCTTTATGTGAAATTTTGGAAAGGCAATATGGCAGTTGAAATTATCTGATGAGACAAATAAAAGTTGGCGTTTCTCCTAATAGCCTTTCGGAAAAATTTTCACCTGCTGAAATAAATCATTAAATTTTTTGTTGTGAAAATAGTTTTCTTCAAGCCCACTTTTCTCCTTTTTGAAGACATTCCACTATACAGCTGCTTCATCATTTCTTAACTTGATTATTTTTCAAGAAAGCAGAAATTTTTAAATATCTGTCATAAAATTATTCATACAAACAATTTAAGAAACTTTCCCTGCTGGCAGAGCTTCGGAAATTCCTGGTCCGTAAAAAAAATGCATGCAAATTTTGCGGTTATACTGATCTAGAGGCATTTTTCAATTCCTTCATCTTGAAAAAAATTAGGGAGAATGAAGCTGTCCTTTGTTAAATTTCAAATGGGCCTCCTTCAGACTCGAAGGCACTTTCAGAAATGCCCTGTTGATTGTCAACAGCAACAATGACGGGTGAGGTAGTTGAGATCCACTTCTCATCACACGAGCACGTTTCCAGTTGAGATTGTTGTTGTTGACTTCTGGCAAATAACTGGGGAAACCCATCAGATGAAGACGGAGTTTTGATCTCCTCTTCAGAAATAAAAAAATAGGTATACTGTATAACGCTCTTCACAATTTTTTTGACCTTGAAAAACGCACTTCTCATCCTTGAGGTATTTCGGCTCTTGATTCTCGACGGCGACTCCACCTGAGCAAATTGATAGAAATGGCCTTGGATGAATTGCCACAGATTTTTTGAGGACCTCTTTCTGTAGCTTTCTCGAATTGTTTTCAATTTTCCTGGAAAGTCTATTACGAAAGTTCTGGAGTATGACCATGTTTATTTATTTTGATTTTCACGCGTGATTTTATAGTCGCCGCATATGGCTCAAATCGTCGTGCACATTTTTCCAGTCATAAAATCAAAAACAAATGCAAAACAGAAAAACGGTGACGTATCGTTCAATTATTTTTCGCCAATAAGTGAAGGCTGCTCAGTATACTGGTCCTTATCGTTTCTTCAGATTAACTATGTCATCATTAGCGATGAAAAATCTCTATTTACTTGAATTTACTGTGAATTGAAAATTCGTATGAAATTCCGAATATTTTTAGACTTAGCTTTTACTTTCTATGAAATCAATTATGTGTTTCGTTGAAAAAAAAAAAGAATTCAATGCCATGTTCCATTTATTTATTGTTCGTTGATTTTAAGATTTTTTAAATTTCCACGAAACCGCTATTTACGCTGGGCAAAATTTTTATGGAATCCTTTCTATCGTGAGTGTTTTTTAAGAAGAAGAAAAATTAATTTTAGCTCCCAGTTTACAGGGGTACAGGGATGTTTTTATTCATTTAAACCCTGTACTTTTGCTCGACTCTGTTGAAGGGGTTGCCGGAAACCCTTCGAAGATGAACCGTGGCCCGTTTCAATTTGAAATCTTGTTTTATTCCTGCTTGCATCCGGTTGGGGATCCAGTGTCACATCCTGGTTACGGGGAAAAAAGTTTGTTGCGTGGAAGGAAAAACTCATTTCTGTGGCGGACGAGGATCATGTTTTTTCCTCCGGTGTCGTGATACCCTTGATGGACCCATGGATCAGGGGTTTCTTTTTGAGCATCTTCAGGAGATACAAGAGTAGATACTCGTTTTCTGAGAACCTCGTCTTGTTAGGATGGATAGCTAAATTTTCACGGGATCATGCGGATATGAATTTGATAGCCAGCCATCAGCACTGAAAACGTCAGACAAGCTTTCGTGCTTCATTTTCCACCGTTTAATATTAAAACGTCCATCAGACTTCGAAATTCTCTATGGAATTTTTGGCAGTTGTATTTTAAAATTACTGTATATCGTTTCCAGAAAAAAAAACATGTTAATTTATTATCTGCAAACTATTCCATTTCACTGATTTTGTTTTTCAGGTTCCACTGTAAGTCACTGCTGCTTCATTTACTTGTTCTACCCTTGCAGGACATGGGAAAATGCCCTCTCTTGAAAATTCCGCAGAAGATTTTCTGCCATTTTCATCAGTATAAATGAATCGACCATATTTTATCGAATACCTTTCGCAAATCTTACCGAGCAATTGGGACCAAAAAGTGCAGCGAGAATCAAACAGAACCGAAGGACAAACTTTTCACTGAAATTTTCTAGAACTTTCGTGTGTATTATTCTTGAATTACATTACAGATGAAATTTGAAACAGAAGAAAATTATTTGAAATCGAGTGCTCCTTCTTATTTGCGAATACATCAATATTTATTATGTCCGAAATTTTGAATTGTGAACAGCTTCTGCTCTCCAAATTATAATGTCAAGAAAATAAACGATGCACCATAAACAAAACGTAGGACAAATCGTTTACTGTGGAAGTATATAAATCTGGCTGAGGATTCACTCTCAATTTATTAAATTATCAAATTATATCATATTATATTATTAATTATTATAGTATTAGATTATTCAACTATCAAATTATCAAATTATTGAGCGTTCGATTGAACATTTTTGGTGAAGGGAATTGACATTAAAAAATGAGTTTCGTAGATTTTTCATAAATAATAGTGTAAGAAATTCTTAGAGAATTTCATAGCTCAATCAAATTCTCGGTTAAATAAAATTACTGTGCATAATAAACTTGTTTATCGCGGATTATTGAGGCACCAGTGAATTTTGGACCGATCAAATGTCGCATTTATTTCAACAACTCATCGTAATAGTCCTCGTATCAACGTGATTCATGCGATTTATCTTCCGCATTCCAGAATATTCGTTCGGCATCTTTAACAGCACAGGGGGTTAGTTTTCCGCGAGGATGCTACAAATGCATTCCGGAAATGGAACTGGTTTTTTTTCCTCATCATTGCTCTCGCAATTTCGGGACAAAATGTCGCTTGCGTCATTTCTTTGATGCGTTTTGCATAAGGTTGGCACCGCAGACGTTGATGGAGTGCAGAGGGAATTTGCATTCCGAGCAAGAAGATTATCTTGCTGGAATGCAGTGTTATTGTGATCCTCGTAGTGGATTATTTTCTGATGGAGATTTGTGGCACGTGGTCGGACGAGGAAATTACGGAAATGAGGATGGGGAATAATGTGGAGATGATTGGAACGAAGCTGGAAATTGGACGATACTCAGCAGCCTCTTTTGTTCTTCACTTCAGAAGACAATTTCAAATTTTAATAATTTTTACACCGCTTTTTGCTTCCCATCATCTGGCAATTTTTTAGATGCATGAAATGTACCCGAAAAAAATACTGTATAATCAAAGGTTTCATTATTTTGAAAGCTACAGGAATTTGCAACTCAGGAAGTCGGCGGGAGATTTTTTGTCAACTTGCTTCATCATTCCGATCCCCTTTAAAATATATTCCTAAATTTTATGACTGAAATAATAAAAATGATGTAGTTACAAGGCAAATGAATTTGAGCCACAGACGGAGGTGAAAACCCGTATAATCTTTTAAATATGTAAAACTTATCGAGGCATTTCATCGTACCAAGAAAAGGTATATTTGGTCCAAGAGTTCAGAGATGATGCGACATTATTTTACGGAACTCGAAAAACTTGAATTGAATTTTACTTTTTCGATTCCAGCTCTTGAGTTTCATCCGAATGCTCGTCACAGTCCATCGAGGAAACCGTGAATAATTTGCACTTGCCCTTATTCGGATTCTCTTTGAAGAAATGAGCAATGCCTTTTCAAAGGAGTTTTCCCTATGAAGTTTATTTGAAGTTTATTGCTATGAAGTTCAGAGTACTGTATAAGCTCACTTGCTTATACTCTACGGCCTTAACGACGAAGTTTAATATAATAGATTTTTATTGGATTTTGATAAATTCTCTTTTTATTCCAACCCTTTCTGTAACATTCCGCCTTCGAAAAAATTTGGCGGGAAAAAGAATATCAAAGTTCTTCTGTCTAGACTGCTGTCGTAAAGAGTTTGTTCCTCAGACGGAGTTTTCTCCACACACTCAAAATGCAAAATACCTTCAGTTCACTATCTGATGTTCCGTCTTTGTCAAAGTCAACTTTAATAGAAAATATACTGAACCACGTTTGATGAGAGTGGCTCTATCTAATTGAGCCTCGAAAGTTTTGTTCCCAATGATGCCGATATTTATATTTCGAATCGAGTATAAAACGACGCTGTTCGGAACTTATTTTCGCGATCATTCAGAACTTTCGTGAAACGTCGAGAGAAACAATCGTGATTGTGTTGTTTCTGTAGAGATTTTTAATGAGATTTAGTGAGTCGCGGAAAGTTGATCCCTCATCGATTTATTCTGCCGCGAAGTTGAGGGATTTTGTATCCATTCTTTATGACATGTGCATATCAAAAAGATAAAATTGAATCTCTCATTGATATTAACACGGCAGCGGAAACCCATGAGCATAATTTTGCTGGATATACTGTGATGTGCTGAATGCATCGTGAGCGAGAAAAATTGGACCGATTTTCAAGCACCAAAATCCTCGAATTTTTGGACTGGATTAAAATGAAATATTTATTAGTGAAACACATTCCCTTGAAAATTCATCTTTTGTGATTTAAAATCGTATTTCACTGAATCTGCGCTAAATATTTGGAAGAAATATATGAAAGACAAATTTGTTTCCTTGAGAGAGTTTATCTATTTCAGCAAATAATGAAACTTTTTTTTGAGGAAGCAGCCATTTGACATGGCTTTAATCCCCAAATAATTATGAAATAGATCTCAATTTTCAAATATTCCTCAAATTCTCAAGTACTGTACTGTATGCATTTTTGCAGCCACAGTCCCATGTGGCAAGGCTTCTATTAATTTAAATATTCTATTAAATTGTAAAACTCTGGAAAAGATTATTTAGTTCCCATATTTTCTTTTATCAAGAACAGACGGAACGAAGGCTGAAAAGGAAGTCAAATTTCGCCTATTTTTAAATTACCCTGTTTTCTTGTTTACAGAGAAATTGAAAGAAGAACTGCAACAGAAAAAAATATGTGTTGAACGAGGAGCATATAGCTGTATTTGATGGTAAATAATGAGTATGTTGGTTGTTCAAGCATTGAAAAATGCATAAAATGAGAATTTGAATTCGGACTTTCGCATCAAGGGCTCGAGTATCACTATAGACTATTGTTGTGTGCGGTTTTTTTTCGCGTTTGTTCTGAAGAGTGATTGTGGGTTCTTGAATATTGGCACT
Source organism: Notodromas monacha (assembly GCA_905338405.1). NCBI lineage: Eukaryota > Metazoa > Arthropoda > Ostracoda > Podocopida > Cyprididae > Notodromas > Notodromas monacha. The sequence goes on along the minus strand of CAJPEX010004730.1, from coordinate 14,099 downwards.
ACATATACACAAGAGCGATGTTGTTGGGAGTGAACGCGGAATCGCGGGCCAAGGCCCGATCGGCGACGGACCTCTTGGGCCTGATCCCGTCGTCCTCCGCCGCGGCGGCCCCGGAAGACGGCCGCCTCTTGACGGCGCCTCGCGAACGCTGCATTGCCGGCCGCCGGTTCAGTCGCAGCATGTCCAACGAGCCGCCGCTCGTCCGGCCCGACCCGTCGTCGTCGTCGTCTCCTTCGCCTACGTCGAAATCCTTTCCGACTGATTCCTCGACTGGGACGCCGACGACGGGCTTCCGGCTCCGACGCGGGTTTTCCAGCAACAGTGCGCGTCGGCGGCGGCGGAACAAGGACGCCGCTGCGGGCGGCGCCGGGATTTTCGAGTCGCTGCAACAGTCGGGTCGCAGCGGGCATTACAACCTGCTGTCGCTGATGAAGGAACCCCTCAAGGTCGTCAACTCGGTTCCGCTCAATATCCGGCTCACCCCGACGCCGAATGGAGGGTGAGTCTGCGTCGCGTCGCCCGCAGAATGTTTGTGTCGGGGATTGACGACTCCAGTCGTCGTCTCTGGGTCTCTGACAAACAAAGTGCCACCATGGATGCATGATGAAGAAAGAAAATGCATACAACCCCATTTGTATTTGTATGTACTGTACTATATATACCTCAGATGGTGTCCTGCTATGCAACCTCCTGCATTCCATTCGTTCCATAATTTGACCCCTGCCCCAAAAATTGACCCACATACAGTTGCAAAATGTCAAATATGAAGCAGAAAACATTGAATGTTACAATGTCTTGTAATTTGATCCCAGTCCAGCTGTAGTAAACAATTCAGGCCCTGCATGCTGAAATATGCAGATTAGGGTCAAATTGTGGGGAACCACTGTACCGGTGTTCCCCAACCCATGGTCTGCTGACTGGTGGCCTGCAAAATTTTTTACTTATAGCTCTCCATGGGAAATTTTCAGCATAATAAAATTATCGTTGGTAAAAATAAATGTATGTTATTTTTACCTCAAATTGTGGAAGGAAAATGATGTTTGAAATTATTGATGAAAACTGAAAATTGGCTTTTCGCCTAATTCAACTGCTGAAATAAATTAATCAATTTTTTCATCCTGAGGAACCTTTCTACAAGCCTGCTTTTCTAATTTGTTGATGACATTCAGCTATAGTTGCCTCATTGGTGCTTAACTCAATTCTTAAAACGAAGCAGAGACTTTTAAATACCTGCCATTAAGTCTTTGGAGCAAAACTACTGTGAGTCTGCAAAAATTTATGTAACTTTGCTGGTCTGTGGAAAATTTCGTGGGAATTTTGCAGTCCGAACAAAAATTAAGGCAAAAGTTATTGGTTTGCGTGCCAAAAAAGTTTGGGGAACACTGCATAAGTGAACAAATCATAGATCAGTAAGTGGGCAAAAAAAGGGAATCAAAACAACCAAGAGTCAGAATGTTTCCCTTGACTACTGGAAATAATCAACGGTTGAGAAAAAAAATGTAGGATTTCCGAAGAATCGGAATTGCTGTCAAGAAAAACATTCAGACCAGCGAAAGGTCACACAGGACTGATCAGAATTCTAAGAGATCATTCACTATATAATTCATATATATGTCCATCATTTTCATCGAATGTGCATCAAACAACAAGTGATCGCCATTCTGAAATGTACACTTGACAGGTTCTGCGTAGCAAAAATCTGCAAAGCATGACCTCTTGCAGATGAAAATTGTTCATGTCATAAATTAAAAAAAATAGAAAGCATGTCACGTCCTCTCTCCTATACCCGGGTTCATAGGGATTAAATAAGCCAATCCCCCAAGTGAAGGAGCACTTGATGGAGACCCGGCCGAAATTTATGGCTATATAAGAAGTCCAAGCGAGCATCAATTCATGACCCAGTTGGGGGGAGAAAATGACCCGCTCTTCTCTATTCTGGGATGCATGTCTTTTCTCAGCTAAAGGCAAAGAACGCATCGTTCCTCTCTTTCCTGCTATAAACAAGGGTTGGTTCATGAGTTCTGAGACTCTTTGAAATAGATCCAACCGAGTTTCCAAAATTCCAAAACATGTTTTTTTTCTGTACCCCCATAGCCCATCATTTGGAAACACTATACTGTGATGTTCAGTCTACCCTCCTTAGATTTATTTTCATGCAATAGATCCAACAAGCAAAAGAATGCCAAAAACGCAGTTCTGTTAGTTTGCTAGGCCCCTTTTGACTTTCTTGCTGTTCCCCACAATGAAAAAGACCTGGAAGAGACTGATTTTGAGGCCTCATTTCCACCATCAAAGATCAGCTTGATTTTGGCCACTGTTCTGAATGTTGGATTTATCACATGAAAAATGCATTGAAATCAGTGGAGATTATGTTGAACAACACTGAAAAATTACCAAATGATAAGGCTATGCAAGTACCGTATTTACTCAAGTACCACGCGCCCTCAATTAAGGCACGCACAAGGGTTTTTCAGCTGAAAATTTTGCAAAAATCTTATCCCTGAGTAAGACACGCACCCCAATTTTTTGTGAATCATAAACCATACAATTTCAGAAATGAACACAAAAAATTTGACTTTAGGTGTGAATTAAACAAAACTCTGATCAATTTTCAACTAAAATGTTTTCTTGTTATATGTTTTTCAAAATTTATCCATTATAACTAAGTATTTTGCACACATAACTTCCTAAAACTTCTTGACAATTTTGTACCCGCTTATGACTCACACCCCTTTTTTCTTCTGAAATTCGGGGAAAAAAGGTGCACTTGGTACTTGAGTAAATACAGAATTTTTTTTTTTTTTGGAACTGATGAAACTCGGTAGGAAATATTTCCAAAAGTATCAAACTTATGAACCAACCGTCGTGGAAGAAAATGTGGGATACAACCCTTCTTTATTTTTGTCGTCTCTCTGCTAAACTGTCGGGGGCGCAATTCCGGTTGATGTTGTCACGCAATTGCGGTTCGGACCCTGAGAATATAGTGTTGTGTAGGGAATGAAACCGGCTGCAACGTTTATGCTGGAGCCTTGGAAATTACGCTGTCCGTAGAGTTGTGAAAGCAGGCTTTTTCTTTGCTCACTGTTTCCCTGCTGCTGGTGCGAAAGGTGGGGTAGAAATCATTGTGTGCGAGGAATTGTTTCCCCTCCTGCTGAGGAAAACGTGGGAATGAAAGTTATGGCCCCCACGTGTGAAACGCTGTGCAAACATGAGTTTCGTTTTGCAAATTCGGCGCACGCGAGAGGGAAAAGCAATGGGGTACCTGATGGCGGGCGTCATTCATACCTTCATTTTTTTTTTTCTGCAGAAGGTGTGCGAAGAGTATCATTGACGAGCCTTACCAGTTTCAATTACCACGTGCCTGGAGGACTGAGAGAATTATTTCACGAATCGTTATGGCAGGCTCTCATTACTGGATAATTTCAAGACTAATGAATGTAGATCAATTACCAAAAATGCTCTTTTTTTTCCTTGCTGTGTGGAAAATTGTGGATTGAACAGCTGTATTCTAACATATAGAAAAGCAGTTCTCACTTTCAGATAGGCTGGCGAAACACTAAGAATCTCAAGAAAATTTTGAAAAATCTTGACAACTACTGTTACTTCGGAATATCACTCCAGCAAGCAGAGAACATAATTCTGGACCTTTTAAGCGATGAGAATTCCCCAAAGACGCTTGAAAGTAGGACAAGGCTCATTTAAAAAATCCACCATCTCTTTGTTTAAAATTATGTGAAATAATTTCCAAAAAATGTGTTCCGACATTTCTTCTGGTCAATAAAAACAAGATTTCAATCAGATGAAACGAAAAAGGCTCCGCGCATGGCGTAATCAGGATTTGCGAAATACCAAAGCTTGTAACTCCGCGAAAATTAAGATATACAATTTTTTGACCCTATAAGAGTTAGATCACGATAGTGTCCATCTTTTTTGTTTTATTTAAAATTTGCTACAATGCGCGGTTCTTCCTTAAAACGTAATTCCGCAAAATACCTTTTCCGGTCGCGAAGTTTCGAAAAAAGCATGGTGCAACAAAACCCTTCCTCTGCACAACCTGTAGGGGCGGGGGGGGGGGGGGGGGGGGGGAAAAAAAAAAAAAAAAAAATTGGGGGGGGGGGGGGGGGGGGGGGGGGGGGGGGTAAATAAAATAAAATAAATGATGCTGCACATTCATCCTCACATATACTTTATTTTGTGGGACATCCTGTGTGCTTGAAATAAATAAAAAACATAAGATCAAAACACATTCAATTCCTTTCATACTTCTGAGCTAGCTAAATGAGAGACCAAATTTAAGGAAAACCCTTTTGAATTTATCTTCTGCAAAATATAAATGCTATAACAAGTATCTAAAAAAAGTTGTGTTGCTCAGATCATTCCGCTCTTGAAATTGGTAAGCATCCATTTTTGTGAACAACCCTGTAAATCAAATTTATTAAAACGATAATGATGATAATATTCATTCATTTTTGGCTTTAATTGCATGCGTCGTAATATAGCGAGGTTAATTTCCAACATTAGTGATTGTGAAAAAAAAGAATGCCTTCAGCACATTAATTTTAAATTGAATTGCTTATTCACCGAGTACAGTTTTCCCTTCTTCACTATAAAATATTCATGTCAGAAGTAAATTCCGAGACTTTAGCCGCTTAACATGCAATTTTTCAGTAGAAATATATCATACATTTCGCATCGCCTCTCTTCGAACAACCGCAATTCGATAATAACTCCACCACCCGTACCATCATTACGAGATTCAGGTCAGTCATTCTATACCTTTTTCTTCTTTGGGCGCCATATGCATGACAAAGTCCCGCAGGATAATTGCCTTCATTGACAAAAATTCGCCTGCATTACAGAATTACACACGCCCTCCAAAAGTAAACATGCCCTGCTGGCATTGTAAAAGGGTTTGAACCACTACCATACCAGCTCTGCTGGGCAGTAAACTTGTGGCGTGGAACCCGGGCGTTAACCCCCGCGAACCCCAGCACACCCTGTACGATTAGTAGCATGCCGGGCAATGCGTAATTGTGCCGCCATTACCCGCGCGTTCCAGCAGCAGCAGCAAATGGCGACGCCCTTGCTTTTTAGTGATGGAAGGAGTTCATTTATTGTGTGTATATAGAGGCCCTGCTGTTCTGTTCGGGCGAGAGGAAGTGCGGCGGATTGCACGCCTGGCGACCGTCGTTAGCGTGGTTGCTGCCAGCATTCTTTATTGGCACCGCATTTATAGTGAGGTCATGTCATTTCCACTCACTTTTTTTTGTGTGTGTATGTTGACAAAAATGCTGATGTTCAACGAATTTGGAAACTGCCTTTTATGGGCATAATAAAGTTTTAAAGATTTCTGCGTGGGTCTGATTGTGGACCATCAGCAAATTACTTTGAAATTTGTCATGGACTGGCCAATTTCAAAATGACATTTCTGTGGCCAAAAAAGTGCAAAAAAATTTTGCAGACTCGAAAAGCCTTCTTCATTGGCACCACATTTAGTGAGGTCATGTCATTTCCACTCACTTTTTTTGAGTGTGTATGCTGACAAAAATGCTGATGTTCAACGAATTTGGAAACTGCCTTTTATGGGCATGATAAAGTTTTAACGATTTCTCCATGGGTCTGTGGACCATCAGCAAATTACCTTGAAATTTGTAATGGACTGGCCAATTTCAAAATAAAATTTTTGTTGCCGAAAAAGTGTAAACAAGTTTTTGCAGACTCGAAAAGCATTCTTTATTGGCACCGCATTTAGTGAGGTCATGTCATTTCCACTAACTTTTTTTGAGTGTGTATGTTGACAAAAATGCTGATGTTCAACGAATTTGGAAACTGCCTTTTATAGGCATAATACAGTTTTAAATATTTCTGCACGGGTCTGTGGACCATTAGCAAATTACCTTGAAATTTGTCATGGACTGGCCAATTTCAAAATGAAATTTCTGTGGCCAAAAAAGTGTAAACAAATTTTTGCAGACTCGAAAAGCTTTGCTTGAAAGACTTTCAGGCAAGTATTTAAAAGTGTCTGTTTTTTCTATTCTTCAAAAATTGAGTTAAGAACCAAAGAATCAGCTAATTTTAAATTCATGAAACCTTAAATTCATTAGAAATATTACATCTTATTGCATTAAGAATCTAAAATTTTTATGACATTCAGACTTCTCCCAGGAAAAGCTGATTAAAGTACGCTATCTTTTAAACTTCACCGATGCCTCTTTTTTCGTAATACGTGACGAGTGTGTTCGTCCTTCGAAGAAAAGCTTGAACGTAGTTCGGAACTGGTCTGACAAGGAACTAAAGACTTCTCTTATTTTTCTTCGAGTTCGCAAGAAAGGCGTAATCAGATTTTGTTAATGGAACGGAAGAGTTCTCGAGCAACGGAAGAAACGCTTTACAAATGACTAAAGCCTCGATACTTCGAAGCTGCTGACAGCTGCCGGGAAACTCTACTTTCAACTAATTTTCTCCCGGCGCCAGATAATGAGACATGCTTTTCTTGAGGGCATAATTTCATTTACGTGGACTTTTAATCCTGTCTTTCCAGGGGAAAGAAGGAAGCCGGGCTCGTTTCCAGGGATATGATGAACTCTTTGAGCTGTCAGGCAATCAAGAAGGCCTTGCATGCGGGATTATATCCCTGTTATATTTGAACATTATCACATCATCGTGGCTTAGGTCGGTCTTCATTAGAAGCATTTTCCACAAACTTATTTTTTTGCGCAAGAACTTATATCCTACCGCTTGCGAATTCTTTGCGAAGAACTTCAAGGCTTTTCATGACACCTGTTTTCTAAATATTTGTTCAGTAATGTCTGATAAATAAAAATTCGTGAGGATGATAAAATATTTGCATTTATTGTATATAGTTTTCGAAATTACCGAGTTCTCCAATCGAAAGTATTATGCTCGTGCCCTTTGTTCCTAAAAATTGAAAATTTTCTGCCGTTTATAGCTTATACCTTCTGAAGAAAGTGNGGGGGGGGGGGGGGGGGGTAAATAAAATAAAATAGATGATGCTGCACATTCATCCTTACATATACTTTCTTTTGTGGGACATCCTGTGCTTGAAAAAAAAAAAAAAAACACAAGATTAAAACACATTCAATTCTTTTCATACTTTTGAGCCAGCTAATTGAGAGACCAAATTTAAGGAAAAACACTTTTGAATTTATCTTGTGCAACATATAAATGCCATAAGAAACATCTAAAAAATTGTGTTGCTCAGATCATTCTGCTTTTTAAATTGGTAAGAATCCGTTTTTGTGAACAACCCTGTAAATTAAATTGAGTAAATCGATAATGATGATAATATTCATTCATTTTTGGCTTTAATTGCATGCGTCGTAATATAGCGAGGTTAATTTCCAACCAATCAGTGATTATGAAAAAAAAAGAATGCCTTCAGCACAGTAATTTTAAATGAATTACTTATTCACCGAGTACAGTTTTCCCTTCTTCACTGTACAATATTCATTTCAGAAGTAAATTCCGAGACTTTCGTCGCTCAACATACAATTTTTCAGTAGAAATATATCATACATTTCGCATCGCCTCTCTTCGAACAACCGCAATTCGATAATAACTTCACCACCCTTACCATCATTATGAGATTCAGGTCAGTCATTCCATGCCTTTTTTTTTGGGCGCCATATGAATGACAAAGTCCCGCAGGATAATTGCCTTCATTGACAAAAATTCGCCTGCATTACAGAAATACACACGCCCTCCAAAAGTAAACATGCCCTGCTGGCATTGTAAAAGTGTTTGAACCACTACCATACCAGCACCAGCTCTGCTGGGCAGTAAACTTGTGGCGTGGAACCCGGGCGTTAACCCCCGCGAACCCCAGCACACCCTGTACGATTAGTAGCATGCCGGGCAATGCGTAATTGTGCCGCCATTACCCGCGCGTTCCAGCAGCAGCAGCAAATGGCGACGCCCTTGCTTTTTAGTGATGGAAGGAGTTCATTTTGTGTGTACTGTATAGAGGCCCTGCTGTTCTGTTCGGGCGAGAGGAAGTGCGGCGGATTGCACGCCTGGCGACCGTCGTTAGCGTGGTTGCAGCCAGCATTCTTTATTGGCACCGCATTTAGTGAGGTCATGTCATTTCCACTCACTTTTTTTTGTGTGTGTATGTTGACAAAAATGCTGATGTTCAACGAATTTGGAAACTGCCTTTCATGGGCGTAATAAAGTTTTAAAGATTTCTGCGTGGGTCTGATTGTGGACCATCAGCAAATTACTTTGAAATTTGTCATGGACTGGCCAAATTCAAAATGAAATTTCTGTGGCCAAAAAAGTGCAAAAAAATTTTGCAGACTCGAAAAGCATTCTTTATTGGCACCACATTTAGTGAGGTCATGTCATTTCCACTCACTTTTTTGTGTGTGTATGTTGACAAAAATGCTGATGTTCAACGAATTTGGAAACTGCCTTTTATGGGCATAATAAAGCTTTAAAGATTTATGCATGGGTCTGTGGACCATCAGCAAATTACCTTCAAATTTGTCATTGACTGGCCAATTTCAAAATAAAATTTCTGTGGCCGAAAAAGTGTAAACAAATTTTTGCAGACTCAAAAAGCTTTGCTTGAAAGACTTTCAGGCAAGTATTTAAAAGTGTCTGTTTTTTCTATTCTTCAAAATTGAGTTAAGAAAAAATGAAGCAGCTACTTTTAAATTCATCAGAAATGTTACATGTTGCATTAATTAAGAATCTAAAATGTTGATGACATTCAGACTTCTCCCAGGAAAAGCTGATTAAAGTACGCTATCTTTTAAACTTCACCAATACCTCTTTTCTCGTAATACATGACGAGTAAGTGTGTTATCTTCCTTCGAAGAAATGCTTGCACGTAGTTCGGAACTGGTCTGACAAGGAACTGAAGACTTCTCTTATTTTTTTTTCTTCGAGTTCGCAAGAAAGGCGTAATCAGATTTTGTTAATGGAACGGAAGAGTTCTCGAGCAACGGAAGAAACGCTTTACAAATGACTAAAGCCTCGATACTTCGAAGCTGCTGACAGCTGCCGGGAAACTCTACTTTCAACTAATTTTCTCCCAGCGCCAGATAATGAGACATGCTTTTCTTGAGGGCATAATTTCATTTACGTGGACTTTTAATCCTGTCTTTCCAGGGGAAAGAATGAAGCCGGGCTCGTTTCCAGGGATATGATGAACTCTTCGAGCTGTCAGGCAATCAAGAAGGCCTTGCATGCGGGATTATATCCCTGTTATATTTGAACATTATCACATCATCGTGGCTTAGGTCGGTCTTCATTAGAAGCATTTTCCGCAAACTTTTTTTTTTGCGCAAGAACTTATATCCTACCGCTTGCGAATTCTTTGCGAAGAACTTCAAGGCTTTTCATGACACCTGTTTTCTAAATATTTGTTCAGTAATGTCTGATAAATGAAAATTCGTGAGGATGATAAAATATTTGCATTTATTGTATATAGTTTTCGAAACTACCGAAGTTCTCCAATCGAAAGTATTATGCTCGTGCCCTTTGTTCCAAAAAATTGAAAATTTTCTGCCTTTTATAGCTTATACCTTCTGAAGAAAGTGAAAATTCAACCCAGGGTAAATATAATGTCATAATATGACTAAATGTGATTGAAAATCCATCAAGTGCTTTACATTTGGATCACGTTTCCTCCAGTGAATTTATTTTTATATTTTTCATTCAAAGCGAACACTCCCATCTGTATTTGAGTTGTTGTTTTTTTTTAAATAATTTATATCCATGAGAATTAGCAGAGAGAAATTATCGGAATATTTCTTGGGAATCACTTCAGTTGGAATGTAACTCTTTGATGTACTGTACATGCTCCCGGAAGGAAACACGTACTTCAGCTGAACAATGTTGAGAAAAATGATCTAAAGACCCGCATGCTTTTGTTATTTCTCGTCCCAATGGAAGAAAGCAATCAACGGAAAGAGAAAAGCAGCTATTTCCTCTCACACGAGCTGGTGTACGCCTTATGCAAAAAGTAGTATTTTCTGCGAGGTCATTCGGTTCGGCTCCATTGTTGACATAATGCAGGCTCAGAATAGCCATTAATTATTAACGCATCACGATGATTAGAGAAGAGCATCATTTGTGTTGCAGTAGGGTTTGTTATGCTTGGGGAGGTTTATGAGGGATGAGGCGTCTTCTGAATCTGCCCGAGCCAGAAGATATTTACTCTTTGGTTGCCGAGGATGAAGGATCAAAGCCTTTTGTTCGAATTAATGAGAGCAGGCTGGTGCGGACATAATACGTAATGATGAGAACGGAGTTGGAAGTTATTCGCTGATTTATGACCAGCAGAGTTGCCAGTGCATGTTCCCAGAATTTGACACGCGTTTGCCAATTATTCTCGAGCGATTTTTATTCCTGGAATTCCTTCTCTATATGAGCATTCAAGCAGCTGCACTTGGAGAAATCATCAGATGAAATTTCGTCAGGTTGTGCTTAAGAAAAATCCAATCTTTTCTGATTTTTGAACGAAGTCTAATCTTGAAGGAGAAACGCTTGCAATTGTATTAAAAGTTTTTTGGTTAACGTCACTGCCACGGAAACTACATCAAAAGTTCTGGCTATTTTCCACATGCATTTTTCAAATTCAACTTTACAAAGCGTAAAAATCTCAGAATTTCCGCGTTCAGATTATATTCAACTCAAAAAACTTCGAGAAACACGAATGATTGTCGAACGAAACATATTTCAACCATATATCGCCATGTTTTGAGATTCGTTCTCTTGAGCAGGAAATCAAAATTAGTAAAGTTTTTCAACATTTGTAAGTTCTGAAATATTCCCGTTAGAATGACTTCGTCGCTCAATTTCAACACCATTTTCATTGATGGATTCCTCAAATATTCATAAAAATTAGGCAGCAACCCGACTGCAAAAAAGATCTGAAATAAGCAGTGGATTTGATCGTATTCTCGTTCTATATTGATTTTCGCTTTTTAGTCATTTGAATAAAAATGCAGCCCAGAAATTCCCGAGTCATCGTTTAAATCCAGTCCTCGAGCTATGAATAAGGTTTAAAAATGTTTCTGTTTACTGCTGGGGGAGAATGAAAACGTTCACGGTTTTATTTTTATTTTTGGCACTTCGATTTTCTTCGAGCAGCGCATGCATGATTTGAGCAATGAAATCACTTGGGAAATTTAACTCTGTGGATAACTTTGGAAGTGTCCTTGGAGTATAAGAACCAGTCAAGGAAAACGTGGAGCTATACATGAGAAGACGAGCAGCATCCAACGAATTCGACGCATGTCACTGCTTGTCTTTCAAAAAGAAGCCATGCGATTCAACTTTCACTGGCGTGAATGACAAGAAAATCCCTTTCGCCTCTCATGTATCTATGAACTTGCCACAACACTGTCGACTTCTTCCCTTTTTTAGCACTCTTCGTGATGAAGAATTTTCTATGTCTTCAACGTTCCTCACTTGTTTCGAAAAATAAAAAAACAAAAAAGCGTCAATCTTTTGTGCAATGCGGAATCGGAGAGCTTTGTGCAAAATTTTCATAAACAGCATCAAATCACAGTTTTTTTTTTAATATTACATGAGCAAATCCTTGCTCAAAAGCAAATGAGACGATTAAGTATCCATCAGCATGTTTTCTTTTGGCGAAGTATTGCGAAGATTGATGTAGAAGAGGTTACAGCCCAACTTTCTGCCCAGTTTTGCAGAAAGTGAGACAGCTTTATGAAAATTTTGCTGGAATAAAACCAAAACTTGTGCATAAAAACTTAGTTTACATGGTTGAAATTTTGTTGGATCACAAGTTTTCGAGGATTGCTTTTTGCTGGATAGATTTATTCTTTGCTGCATATTTATCAATCATCTTTGGAACATTTTTCTTCTTTTTCGCTGAAATTGGTTGAAGTAGGGAAAATAAATTGCATTGAAAGTGAACCCAATTTGTGGAATATGTGGTTTGCCGGTTAAACTTCTATGTTTTACAAATTTAATGACGACAATCCCAAGTATGAAAAATTGAGCATGGGCAATTCGAAAAGACGAAGTCAAAAATCTGATTGATGATGATCCATCTAAAAATGTCGGTGCTATTGCTGCTGTAGGTGATTTGAGCAAGAAATTTAAAAATCTAAGCTTCGATCGAAGAAATCGTCGAAATATTAAACTGAGACTTGCTTCAAGTATTTTTTCAACCCCGAAATATTTCAATTATTTATGATTATAAACTTAGGCATTCAAAGAACTTCATAATCGGTTGCTTGAGGAACTCTGAAATAATCCTTTGTGATTGTGTTTGCTTCTGTGGTTTTAGGTCGGCATAAAACTTCGAAGGTTAATTTAGAAAAGTGACACATAATTCAGAGTATATCTGCTGAATTCATTATACTGAATATTGCTGAGAGAAAATTGATGACAGCTATTCGTTTATGATATGCAACTTGAGAAACTACCCTTGCTTTCATTCGATCTCTTACTTCATCGACTGAATAAGAAGAGTTAGTGCTTTGAAAACATCACACCTGCATTCGTTATCATCATTGATGCAGTTACAAACTTGTCTGTAAAACGGTTTGCAATATTGAAAGACCCCATCGAAAGTTTTATTCACGAAACTCACGTTTTCTTCTTATTGAGTCTTTCGATTTGGATCTTGTCAAGTCTCTTCATTCAGGATTCATTACTGGAAACTTGAGTAAACGAATTAATTATTTACGTTTTTCTGTATACAGTAATCTATACAAATCCCTTGTTTCCTGTTTGGATTCGAGCCATCGAAGCGAAAGGGAAGTTATCGGGCTTTGGAGCTTAGAAAAGAGGAAATAACGTTGCACATGGGAGTCTTTCCAGCAGAATTACGAGTATGTGCACTCAAGCCTCGACGACTTTAAAATGCAATTTTCCTGTTTAGTTTCCCCACACGATTTTTCAAAAAAAAAAATAGAGAAACAGTAAAATAAGTCGAACTCCGGTAAAGTTTGTTTTACGCATAGATAGCTGCTTGATTACTAGAAGAAAATAAGGAATGAGCCGAGTTTGGTCAACGTAGGCAATACTTATGTTCCGCACGTTTCTGCAGCAATTATTCTGGAGTATCAAATCATAAATTGAGACTCTGATCCGTGCGTATTTTGATACTGCGTGTAAAAAGACTGCTTCTGAAAATCTTGGCCAGCAATTCAAACTCTCAAATAAAAATTATGCGTCGAATGCAACGTAACAAAACGCCTCTAAAGCCTTCAAGGGCTTACAGTTACTTGCAAAATGTTGAATATGACGAGACAGTCAAAATAATGCAAATAATAGGAAAGATCCTACTTTTCGCCAAAAAAAAATGTAGCTTCGATAAAATCGTCCATCAAGTAGTTTTTTAATGCTCTCGAATCTTCAGAGAGGATAGCGTTGAATTATTTTAAATTAGTTCACCGAAAGCGATGATCTTGCTGACGAAAATTTAGGTTTAGATCTCTTTTAACCAAGATATATTTTCTGATTCAAAATAAAATTACTGCGCTGCGAGAGATTCTCGGGGTCCCAAGAAAAAATCCAAGTTTAAAACACGAATCATACATGTGAGTCTTGGAATTGATGGCGTTGGAAATTCGAAAATGTTCATCACGTTTTCTGTGCTGAAGTGAGATTTAAAGATGGTGCATATCGCGAATATGTGAAGGGCTGATTCCGGAATTCAACCCGGGACCCGCAGTGGAATTACGCAAGATTTCGTGAATGACTCACGTGAAAATCCATGAATTGCGAGAAAACCCTTTACAAAGATGCACATCGTCCTCGGATGAAACTGCAATCCCCATTTCGCACGTGCTGCTGATGACAGGTGCTTTACCTCGCCCTCGACACCCCCCTTTTTGCTGAATTGGATCCCGACCCCTTTCGAAGGACGTCTTCCTTTATGGATACTCAAACACATGGCTCTAGTATGTACTTGTGAAAGGAGACGCATACGATAATTCATTTCCTTCTGGTACAATTCCTACTATACCCCCGGAATAAATGTGTTACTTTTACAATTTCTGCATGGTGAGTTGTTAACTATAGTGGCATAATCCGAGGAAATGATATTCATCACCTCTTTTTTAACACGTTTTTTTATTAACTCGCTTTCTTGT
>CAJPEX010004729.1:2941-17496 GCA_905338405.1 Notodromas monacha | reverse complement strand
CTATTCCTTCGTATTATACTTTTCTGGTACAATATATTTTTAATGAGTGAGTTGTTCAAGATCTAACCTCAGGATGAGCATCAAATGATGAATAGAGTCGAGTGTCGCTGAGGGTCTGAGGGAGTCATTCAAATTATATATAAATTTCAATAAGTCCGAGTGATTGAAATGTTCAATAAAAACATCCTATTCCAAGCAAGTAATAGAAAAAATTTTGAAGAATTTTCAGTTTTTTAAAGTTTTACTTTGACCTTAAGGTGAAAGGTTTCAAGTTCGATCTTGATGATTTTAAGCATTAATTTTTTTTCATTCGATGCTAGTGCAAAGCTTCACTTTCGCTGGACTGAAGACGTTGATTTTAAAAAGTATGATGGTCTCCACAAAACCGTGATTTCTTGACCGATTTTGCCTGCTATTGATGGTATTTTAGATTGTTCACTCGCGATTCGGGTATGTCAAATTTTGGCTCTTCCATCTGCAAAAACTGGCTTTAAGTATTTCCACGCTGATTGTTTTTCAGACCACAACCTTATTAAAATTCCTTTTTTTTTTGGTAGCTATACCTTGCAAAGAATGTCCCATGCGGAAGCGATAGCGAATCTGTTTGCCTACGCATCATCTCGTCCATCACTGCTTCGCGTATGTGCACACGCACACGTCACGTTTCATGACGTGTGCGTGCGACACTCGTGAATCTTTTACGACCCAGTGTGTTTTCTTTCCGAATAGCTGTGTTTCTCATTCATGTTCAGAATTGCAAGGCAGCAGCCAGAAGCTTGGAAGACATTTCTGGATAATTTTTTGAACCGTTTGACTCAATGAGGAGCGTTTCTGATGAGTGTCGATAATTTCCTCGCTAGTTTAGCTTAAATTCAAATAATTTAGTCTCTGATGAAAACCGAGAAATTTAATCGCAAGCACGCAAAAAGTATTTTTCTTTTACCTTTCCGTGAATTTTTGACCTATCTTAGTCTTAAAGAAAAGCATTTCACTGCTCACACGACTGCAGTTTTCTCGAAGACCTTGAACTCTGTGCTAGGCGACGAAAGCTCCTCAATGAAATAGCAAAACAATTCCCAGAATTCCTCAGCGCCATTGCCTTTTCAGCTCCAGATGACTCAAGGTTGTCGTAACCAGAGTCGGAAAGCGGAAAGCAAAAGCGTATAGTTGTTTTTAAAAAATTTGGAAATATATTTGGAGCCGCACACCAGAAACTCACGAGCGCGTGATGCAACACATTTAGAATTTGGTATCGCTGCGTGCATAAAATGCGTCCACACGCGTCACATGACCCCGGACGTCCTCTCTGGGAAATCAATGGTGACGTCCACAAGGCAACAATAAACAGGGCATTAAAAACAGCCCAAAATGAAAATGGAGAAAAAAAATTACACGAGAGGAGGCAGCAGCAGCACCTGTATACAAGTACTGTACTGTACTTACGTTTATAGTTATGTACCGCGCCCCTTCTCCGCGAGTTCAGTCGCAGGATTTTAGGTTTATTTTCTGCTTTGGTGCGAGTGAATCAATTCAATTCGGAGCCTAATATGAACAAGAAGTTATCTAACTTCTGATTTTTACAGAAAGTTCAATTGCAGAAAAAAACCTTCAATTTGTACCCGTAGCTGATTTAAATATATTTTTCTCACATACCTTTTTCATCTGTGAAATTTCCCAATTTTATTCTTGTGGGTGAAGCTGAATCAATCTGGAGCCTTATCAAGCAAAACTTTTAATTTTTATACTTATTGCTTCTTTACAATCCTAATAGTATACTGATAATTTCATGGGTAAAATTTACTTACGTTTCCAAAAAGTAATTTCTCATTCGCTCAGCGTTTCATAGCATTTTTTATTCTTTGATTGGATGAAATTGGATCAATCAGAAGCTTAGTGAGAAGAAAAGTTATTTGATATATTTTTGTTCTCATGATAAATATTTTAAAGTCTCTCCGACCAGTATTAGAACTGTTCGATACTTGAAGCTAAAATCTTGGAAAAATCTGCTGGTGATGGCGTGAGAGACGCAAATATAATTGCGTTTTAATAATGGAATTCACGAGTTTTCCGGCATTCGGCTTTGTTAAAACTTGGAACATAATCGTTCAAAAATCTAGATTAAATCCTGTGAATAAAGAGGATTTTTCGATAATGCAAGTGTATTTGATAATACGTATGCACAGCAACGTTCTGATGCGCACATCAGTGATTTTGTTTAAATTCAATTGATTACTTTTCATTTATTTTACAAAGCGTGCTTTACTCTTTGATTTTTCTTTTTTCTGAGCTTCAGCCAGGAATAGACAGTCTGAGCTTCAGCCAGTTTTCATAAAATCAGAAAAAGAACGATTGTAACCTTGGCCTGGAATGGAAATTGCCGCATATTTTTTTATTCTTCCGGTTCCTTCTTATCTTTTCAGAATACAGGATCCGTTGTTGTCTAGATAAATGTTATCCTAAAAAAGAAGCAAGAATTTACCTCATGTAAGTTTTGCACCTTTGTCTCTTGAGTCTGTTGTAGGGAACTTGTTTATCTGATTTTCAAAATATTTGAGAGACCACTTATTATCAGCATCCAGCTTTTTCGACAATGAATTTTAATCTTTTTTTTTTAGATCGACATAGAAGTAGAACCTATTTGTTTATTGAGGATGATCCACACTGAGCTGAGAGAATTCGCTTTCGCAGTGCTTTCGGAATCTACCTGTCTTTCCCGCGAAGTAAGAAAAAGCAAAGTTAGAACACGAGTGCAAGTACGCAAGAAGTACCGACATCGTGACGGTGCGATGACTCGATGATTCAATCGTGGTTTGTAGGAGTTGGAAACGAAGTTATTCGCGTCAGAATTCTCGGGTGCAGCAGGTTTTTCTTTCTAATAACGATCAAATGAATGAAACAAAGGATGATCGAACAATAAAGCAGATGCATCGCAGTATAAGGATGGTGATCTCCTGTTTATAGTTATGTTTACCCAAGGGAAAAGCAGTGTCGTCCTTTTTTCCTGCGACGTTTTTGAATTTGCAGTGTACGTGACAATAATAATGGTGTGCATCTGAATTATTGTGCGGGTGTTGATTCATAATTTTTACGACTTCCGGGTTTCTTGAAGCCACGTAGTACGCCTCGAATATTTAGTCTAGAATTTCAATTTTAAATTTTTGGCCTAAATTTGAATACTGTTGATGGATGCTAAAGGAAAATAAAATGAGAAAAACGCGTACAGCTATTGCCTTTTTTCTTCCGAACATTTTTCCGTGTCTTGTTATTGTCGTGAGCTGAAGCTTTAAAATCTGTTTCCTAAAATCATCTTCGAACCTTTAATTAACGCGAATTTCATGGGGTTTATTGGAAAGCTTTGAGAATGTAAATTCGTTGTGTCTGTCTTTTTTTTACATGTTCATCGTGGAATTCTTTTTTGGGGAAGGGTGTTTTATTCATTAAAAATCATATGAAGTTTTATTCAATATTTCAAGCCGCGAAAAAAATTCCTGAAAATGTCCCATTTCCGAGTTCGGAAAGAAATGATGAAGTCGAAGACATTTTACTTTTAGAAAATTGTTCTTTTTTGATGACGAAAGTAACAATACCTGTACGTTGTCTTTAAACACAAGTCAGTGAACAAGTCTGGGTGGAAATTGAACAAAATATTTCAGCAATTAAAAAAGACTCGCATGTTCACGTTTTTGTCATTGTTTTTTTCACGCTTGAGTTTTTCTAGAACGCACACTGACCAAAAGATAGAAATCTGCGAGGCTTAAATCAAAGGATTAAATACGGCTATAATGAGCTTCTGCATACTTTTGAAACGCAAAATTTGTGTCAGAAATGCGAAAATCTTGACTTTTTTTTGGGAGATTCCCTCTAGAAAAGTGGGCGTTCAAATAATTAATTGGTGATTTGTGAATAATGCAGAAATTAGTAAGACCATTTTCCTCGCACGAGAAAGTCGCGTCCGATTAAAAAATCCGGGACGTTCATGTGTCAAGTCGTTATAAAAAATTTGAAAAATGCCATTCAATTGATACGATGGATACCAACATCACATCGTGAAGGTGTTACTCAATTTTTAGTTTGGCAGATTGAACAATGAGCGTAATGTGAAAGCGTCGCGATGTCGGTGCACAGTGACGATGCCGGGTCGACAGACACACTGTCGATCGCCGGCTCAAGTTCGTTTTGGGAACCTGGCAATTTCAAGTGGACGACGAAGCGAATTGAAGATGGCAACAAACTATGTTCGGACTATGTTACCCTGCTTCAGGAACGAGCTGAACTGGAAAAGAACTACGCCAAAAGTTTGCGCAGTTGGAGTAAGAAGTGGGAGGACCACTTCGACCGTGGTAAGTCTGCTTCAAAAAGATTCCTTCACAATTTTGTGCTGTTTGCAGAATCGAGCCTGATAATTAAATACAGTAGTTTAATGAATTTAACAATGTCTTGTGAAATAATTTAGTTTCATTTCAAGAATATACACTGACCAAAGATATGACAGAAATCATTGAACCGGCCTGCCAAGAATGCAGGGCTTTTGCATAATTTTGAGACACTTTCTCAAAAATGTCAACAAATGTGAAAATCGCAGAAAATTTTTCAGTACAATAAAAGCAAAAAATTTTCTTTCCGGGAAATTTCTCTTTGAGGAAACTGTCTATACTGTATTTTACTCTAAAAAAATATTGACTTTCAAAACTCTGGAGTTACGTGTTTCACATACAGATCTACCTAATTTTCAGTTTGTGTGAATTTAGAAGATTCATTTGAGGGGAAACATTTTCCAAGGAATAAAATTTAGCTCACCAAATTTATGAAAAAAATTACGCGGGATTTCTCGAAAATCCTCAGAATTAACAATATAGAAGAAACCCAGGACACTTCTAAATTTGCTAGCATTTTCAGCGAAGGGTTTTCATCTTAAGCAAAAAAATCGATGTCTAGATATCAGGGATGTATCATGCGTTATCTTTTTTGGCATGTGCACATCTGCCATTGACGCAGAAAAGTGTAAAATAACCCCACCTGCACAAAAAAAGGGCATCGGCAGTAAATGCTCTGATTCGAAAATAATTTAAAAGCCGTTTCTCGATTGGTTTATTGTCGAATTTGAACAAAAGTCCGGTCTACCAACTATTCTTCATTTTATTTGTATTAATTACTTCGTGTTAATCTGGTAATCCAAAAAGGGAGTCGTCGAATCAGATAATAATAATAATGCTGCTTAATACTGGCTGAAGAGCTAATGTCTTCTCAGATGCGTGGCTATTTTTTCGAGTCGTATTTAAAAGAAGACGATTTGAATGTTCCTCAGGAATAATAGGAATCACAGAAAAAAGTGTGTTGAATCTGCTTTTAAAGGCAGCTCATCAGGTACTATAATGAGCAACTCATCAGTGGCATTTTGAAAATCCACCGCGTATTATACGTATCCCTGATGTTGGAATTTGTCAATTTCCCATTTTAAAAGGAAGTGCAGAATCATGTACAGTATGTGAAAATGAAGAATTATTTGCCTTTGCAGTCATTTTATTCAATTTGTTCATTTTGGCTCTATGGTTGATGTACGAGTATAGTGAAGTATTTCAGGTAAAATCACTAAAAATTCCCCTTCTTAATTGATGTATACAGGGTCAAAAACGGAATGACGAACCTCAAAGCTCTCGGGGGCTTGCAAAAACTGGCGCGCGTTCCTTTCCCACTTTTTTCTCTTATTTGACACGCGCACATATAAAAAATACAAGAACAGAAACCAGAATTTCGCGAGCACCGAATTTTCCGATTTTCCCCAGCAACCCTCTCAAATTTCTGCTGCCAAAGGAAAATTGCCCAGGAAGCCTCTGTCCCTCAGCAGCATCCCTTCCTGTTTACCTTGCCCAAAACCTGCTGCATAAAACGAAAAGCAAGAAAAATAAATAGGCACAAGAACACAAATCTGGAGATACATGAATTGAATCTTAATACCACTCCAGGAATACAAGCGTTTTCTTATCCATATTCATGGCTTACTAAAATTTAAATCATATTTAAAAAAAAAACCAGATTAAAACTGAGTTTTTGAATCATCATTTGAAACTTACCAAAATAAATTTTCACCAGATAATAAATTCGTCAGGGATGTGCTTCTGGAATTTTTTGAATCTTGATAACAATCCAAATTCAGGTCACTGACACATCGTTGCTTGGCAACTCTGTGTGCACTTTAAAACATCGAAGCTCAAATGAATTCTAGAAGAGTTGTGCCCGAAAATGCGTAACTGGCAAAAGGACAATTACCACAAGGTCCTTTCTTTTTCTAAATACTGTAAATTATCCAAAATATCCTTCTTAGATCATGTCAGTTACAAATGAGGTTCTCTACGAGGGGTTACACCTTTCCGCGCGGACTCGTTTCGGCGCGGACTTGAAACGATCTGAACACCAGGGAATAAAAAAAAAAAAAACCATTTTTCTCATGTTCACTAGTTTCAAAAAGGCTAGACAGACACCTTTTCAATGTAATCACCACCAATTTTTACACACTTCTCAGCCCTTTTGATCCATGTGTTGGAACAGGCCTTGCAATGCTCAGTTGAATTTTGTAGCTTGTCCGCAGCAGAACAGCAGCCACAAGCTGCTCCGGGCGGAACCGTGTAACCCCTCGTATTGAGGTTATATACGTCAAATGTAAACAGAAAACATCCCCTGTGACTTTTCTTCTTGGAGCCCTGTTTTTCATGTATAAAATAAAATAAAAAATACGAACCCAGGATGAGCAAATATTTTAGATTACCCAGTACCCGTGTTTACTCGAGCACCACGCGCCCTCGAGTAAGAACGGGCACCAGGGTTTTCAGTCAGAATTTTTTATGTAATTGCATCCCCGACTTAAACGCGCACCCCATCTTTAGTGACTCTAACATTTAAATATTTTGAAAATAATATCACGCAAATATGAATTTAAACAAGAATTTTACCAGAATTCAACCAATTTCCAATTGTTTCCTTTAAAGTGCGTTTTCTGATAAAATTGCTTTAAATTTCCCATTAGAAAGAAACATAATGCATACCTAAATATCAAAAACGTTTTGAAAAAATTATACCCGCTTTTTACTATGCGCCCGGCCCTTTTTCCTCGAAATTTTGAGAGAAAAAAAGGTGCGCATGGTTCTGTTTATACTCGAGTAAATACGGTACTTTCAAGATTTCCAACAGGCTGCATTTAGCCTTGCTTCTTGAAGGAAACTATCAGCTGTGAAAAATAGATGTCCACACAAACATGCAGATTGCTGGCGCGAACGAATGCTGACATTTTTATGATTATGCAGTCGATGATGCAATTGAAGGAGAAAAAGGAGATGGACGATCGTTTCCGGAAAGAACAGAAACCTTGGGAGAAGCTGTACAACAAAGTGAACAAAGCTCGTTCAGATTACCACAATGCTCGCAAAAATGAGCGAACTGCGCTAAATAACCAACTGAATGCGAGCAGAGCTGACCCAACGACTCCCGACGCTGTGAGTTGACGTATATAGAAACTTTCTTAATATTCACGAGAGATAATAATAAATAACGACGAACATAAATTTTTGAATCAAAAGCCATTCAAAAATTAGCTAATGAATTATGGAGAAACAGTGCTGCACACGTGAGATTACAGTAAACTTTAATGACGAGAGCTCGAAGTCTGCTTCGAAATCCAATGCTGTCAACCAACAAAAATATCACAACTTTCACTCGATCTTTCAAGTGCTCGATTGATTATTGACGATAAAGAAAAATATGCAGCCTGAAAATAAAGTGGACCAATTTCATGACTTTGGTTCATATGAAAAGCCTACAAAGCGCAAATCCGACGAAATAACACATTTTCTGTGCCATTCTGTCAGTAAGAATAGTTATCGAAATGTTTTCTTTAAATCGCAGATAATCTAGAAATAGTAAAAAATTACTGATGATTCAGTGTATTAGCGCAAACCATTCAAACGATGTTCGGAGCATTTTTTGCATATCATGCAGTTTCATACCGCTGTGCATTAATCTAAGTTGATCTTTTACCATTTTGAAAGCTGAGGTAGACATTGCAAAAAATAATGAAGCTTACAGCGTTTCATGCTCACACTTCCTTGAAACTCAGCTGTTGGATAACATTTTTGTTTTCCTTACGTGCAACTTTTTCAAG
Source organism: Notodromas monacha (assembly GCA_905338405.1). Lineage (NCBI taxonomy): Eukaryota > Metazoa > Arthropoda > Ostracoda > Podocopida > Cyprididae > Notodromas > Notodromas monacha. Next base: position 9,344 of record CAJPEX010004729.1, on the reverse strand, counting down.
TATTTTATCAAAATCATGTTTCGCACATGATTGATGAATATTTAATATCTGAAATATTTCCGAATTTCCTCTTGGGTCTTTGATTGATTTTATTGCTTGCCACGGGATCATAGAAATTTTTCGCGGAGTTCTCAATTTAAGGTAACAAAAAGACCGGAACTTGCGTTTAGGATATTCTTAACAAAAATCAAACAACTTTGACAGGTCATGAATCAAGACGACAATCAACAGGGGTTACGACTCAAAATACTGTAAAGTGTTCCCTCTTATCTCAGATAAGCCGTTACAGGGCTTATCTTGGCCTGTTATAATAAGGCAGTGCTGTTGAATGCTATTGCTTCAGCCTTGGAACGTTGCGAAATCACATCATTTTGGTGCAATTTTTTGTGACGTCATTCTTTAGATTATACGGTTGTGGAAAAGGACTACAAAATTAATACGACTTTTCTATGTCATATTACGGTACACCGCATGTGTTACATAAAAAGGGTCAAGGACGCAAACATTAAATTATAATACAGTACAGTATAAACTATAAGCATGACACAGTTAAAACTTCCAGCAATCACTGAATCATTTGCGATGAAAGTAATGTATTTAGTGAACGAATGTCGACATGATCACCTCAGCAGAGTCTGAAATTTTGCTGAAGATAGTCATTGGTATGCTTTAAAGTCCTTTGAACAATGCTCCAATACCAATCTACAGAAAAATTCTACAAAATGTTTTTTCACAAACAAGCATTAATGGAAACCGGTATCTTCGAGTTATACGCAAAAATCTGAAGGATATTATGCACCCAAATGTGAAGCATTAAAAAAAACATTCTTCTTAAAAATCATTGAACCTGGATTACATTCGATATAAAGTCTATATACACGCTACAGCAAACAATCGGAAATAAATATCGACTGGGATTTAATGTGATAAATCCTTTACAAAAATTTCCAATTGCACATGATTGAAAATAATCATTTATTCTAAAATTGGTGAATATTTGCGTTAACTATAGTTCTTTGACAAAATTCAACCCAATGAAAAAGCTTCCTAAATTATTGTGCAAGCGAGATCGAATTTATTTTTGTCCCTCGCAAATAATAGCAGATGAGACGAGTCATGCTTGTGTGTGAGTGCTACAGTATCAAGCTTCCCAATGAGTGTGTAAACTCATATTTTGTTTTGTTTTGGCCAATCATCATAAAAAAAAAAGGAATTTCTCTCGCAACTTTGCAGCCAACTGCGAAGAAGGCAGCAGAGCGCGTGGAAAAGGCCAAAGAGCTGGTGGCGAAAACTCGGGTCATTTATGAGGCTTCCCTCAAGGAAATCACCGAGTACAACCCGTACTACAAAGAAAGCATGAGGAAAGTGTTCGAGGCTTGTCAGGAGGTCGAGGCTGTACGGCTTCGGTTCCTGAAGGAAATCCTCTACGACGTTCACAACTGCCTCAACATATCCTCTTACACAGAGTAAGTTCCCGGGATCAGAACTACATACAGTATATACTTATCTATTCCTTGCGAACAATAATAAGCTCTTGTATGCCCCGATTTATTCGCGATGCGAAGACTTTAATTTCTATATCCATCTTGATCCTATCCTTTCTAAAGCTCTGGTTATATAGTACGATCAATAAGTCTTGCTCAAGCAGTACTGCACATGAAAGATAACAATCACAATTTCGCAACTACTGTAGTTACTTAAGTACCTCGCGCAAATTTTTGTTTTCTTTTACGAAAATCAAATAGGATGCGCGTCATAGTCAGGTGTTATGTCCTCGTAAAAAAATTCTTATCGGCTGCGTATCAAACTTGAGCCACTTTAAATAGAAAATTTTAACCTGACTTTAGCCTTGAATAAATTAGGATTCAATCATTGATTTTAATTTATTTTCTTTTGTTGGTAAAATTCAACATCTACATTTGAACAACGAACATTCCTTAGAACTTGATTTTTATGAAATGAAATTTTTAGTCACGAAAGAAAGCGTTATTACGCCCACGAGACTCAAAGCAAGCTTGAAGAAATATACTTTATTAATGCAATATCCTTGTAAAAAATCCGGGTATGCGTTTTACTTGAGGGTTCATTCGATTTCTGGCTAATTATCACTAAGCAGAAATCCAGTATGAAAACCTTTCATTTGTGATTTTAAAGTGATTTGGATAAAACTAAAATTTGGAAAAATGTAATTGTTTAGCTCGCTTGAAAAATAATTTTACTCCTCCATATTCGAAATCTTTATTTTTAATATTCGAGATATTTAACGGGTGCCCCCAATAGCTTAATCCCTTTCCCTGCTTGGGGTTTTAGGGTCGACATGAAAATATAAGAATGTCGGAAGGTTGTTTCGGAAGTTTTGTCAGTTTTGTACTCACCCGATGTGAAGTCTCCGTTTAAGGATGTAATTAAAGAAACACACAGTACTGTACTTGAAATAATCGCCGGACCTCTGTTTTTCCCCAAGAGAGAGAGAGAGAGCATAAATTCCTTTCCAATGTACCTACCACAGTACTCGATTGATTGTTGCATTTTATTGGTAGTCTAGGTATTTTTAAATATTGTACTGTTACGTATTTTAACTACTGTACGTACAGTATTCAATAAAATATTGAGTAACAAATGTCCCAGTTTCACAGCCATATTCCAAAAAAAATGTTTCACAATATCGGCGAAAATGGGTGTGAACAAGTTGTCATAAAATGCAAATTGGCGAGCAAGAATTTCAAGAATTTAGCCAAAGTCAGACTAAAATTGAATAAACTCATTATAGAAGATGAAAAATGCTTGTTTTAAGTATCAAGATAATCTGATTTACATTTTTTAAAAGGATTCTGAATCGCATAAGCATAAATTGAGCTAAGAGCATCATATTTCCATTCTTTAAAAAAAATTGTGAACTGCTGGTACTATTGAAACACTTTCTTTCGTTCAATGTCAGGAATGTGGTTTAAAAACACCGCCTCTCCTAGAACTTCGGAATAAAGACGTAGCTTTCCGTAAATCGGGGTTAGTAGTCCAGAAATTCCGAAAGGGGATAATAAGATACTTGTTTTTAAAGGCTTCCCGAGATTTACAACGAGCTCTTTGCGACCATTGATTGCGCGGATCGTGAGAAGGATCTGCGTTGGTGGTCGCAAAACCGCGGGGTCAACATGAACATGAAGTGGCCGGAATTCGAGGTGAGCTTTCCATGCAGTTTCTTTCGTGATTGATTGAAAGAGAAATAAACGCAAGAAAGAATCCGAAATTCGGTTTCCAAGAGGAAGAAGATGAAGAAGAAAAAAGAGAAGGTTCCGATATTTCTGGTCGATATTTGCAAGGAAGCTATTTTGAATTCCCGAAAAAGTCGCCCCTTTCTGCTGTTGAACTTCTAAAATTTCCCCTCGCGTTCTTGTATGTTCTCTCGTATATATACAACTTGAAGGGTTTCTCGGGTCTGCTTCTTTTGTTCCGGACATTTTGTAACTCTTCCAAGGCCCTTTATTTGTGAAGGTCTTTTTTTTTCAGGAATATACTGAAGAATTCCGGGACATTTCCAAGAAGCACAAGAACGCGGGAGTTGCAGAATCCCCGATCACGTTGATCAATCAACGGTCTTTTGGCGACGAAATTCCCGTAAATATTCAAATTGATTCGCACTCGAAGTTTCAAAGTTGAAATGTTTCCCTATTCTGTAGCGGTTTTTCGTAGCTGAAAAACTTAGCGCGGCATGGTACAATAGTATTTGGAAGTTTTAATCTTCTCCCATTTATTTATGAAGTTTTCATCACAAAAATTTAAATCTAATTTGCAACAGGACGTTGACAATGTCTCCAAATCCTCGAAAAAGAAAGCGTCAAAAACGTCAGCACCGTCATCCGGATCATCCAACAAAAACGACGGACGTGGAACAAATGGAAAATTTTCGAATCCGCTTCTGAACTCGAACCAGAAACAAGCTAAAAATGCTGCCAATAAGAGGTCCATATAATCACTGATGAGATATTTCATTTAATATTCTAGATTCACCTAGATGCATTTTTTTTGATTATTCAGACCGAGTGGCATCAAAGTGAGCCCAGTTTTCGAGGATGAAGAGTGGGAAGAACCTGGTGACGAGGATGGTGTGAGCGACAACGGCGAAGACGGCGTCCCAGTAAAAGCGCTTTACGACTACGACGGGGTCGAGAAGGACGAACTTACTTTCAAAACCGGTATAATATTTCACCCGCGAAATTTTATGATGATTGCAAAAACAGGAAAATTGATATATCACCACAAATGTTCAAAGTAGGAATTATTTTTTTACAATTTCATGAAAAATCATCGCGTGTGAGGCTTTGATGCACAACTAAACATCTCAAGATATCATTGAATTATTGCAACATCGTCTTTATGATATTCATGTCCGAAATCTGATATTTCCTCCTTATTATCCTAAAATCCGTCATTTTGCAGCAAAAAACTTTTAAAAAATCGGGGCCAAGAAAAGCGGTATGCGGCTTTTCCAACTTTTCTGAAAGTCGGTCACGTAATCTATATTAGGGCAGGATAAAACGTGAAGTCAGTCAATGCTGTTGAAGTCGGTGGCGTATTAGAAAGTTATGTTCAAATAATAAAAACAGTCATGGATTAGAAAAAGTATTAGAAGAGCGGCGAATTTTCTTTTGCTAATCTTCCGTGCATAAGCTAAGTGTGGCTTTAAAGAATCTGTGCTGCTTATTCGCATGGGGAATTTTTTCAAGAGTAAAGAAGATTATTTTCAAGTCAAATATGTCGAATAAATCGAAGAGCAAAGTAACTCGGGGTTGTGCAGGATATGTACGGATTAATACTTTGAATTTCTTTCCTAGAAAATTAATGTAACCATTGTGATGCTGATCACTTTTCCCCCACAAATTCTTCTTTTTACAAGCTCATGAAACAGAATTGCAAAGAATTTCATTCTGCCGCTCTTTTTGCGCGAGAAATATTTAGTGTAATTGATATTGACGAATCATGATTTCTGAAATAAAATAAAAAATAAGATTTATTTTTAACCTGACACATTTTTTTAAAACATGATCGTTCTCAACGATGTGTTTGACTTTGAAAATTTCTGTATAGTTTTATATGGGTTACTTGAATTTTATTGCTTTCGGACAGGTCAAAGGTCGAATATATTGGGTTAATTGGGTTCGGTTGTGGGATAATCTTGTTTGAATGGCTAATATCTCGTCAGATAAGCCAATTAAAAGCAAGTTGGGATAGTTTTTAGTCAGGTGTCAGGGAATCAGACACCAGCTAACTGACATATCCAAGCAACCGCGGATTTAAGTTCAACATAAAATAATTGAATTTTGGAAAAATAACTGCTGAATCTCCATTCTAAAATGTTGAATTTTCTTTGTCAATTTCAGGGCAAGTTTTCGAGAAATTAGAGGACGAAGATGAACAGGGTTGGTGCAAAGGGAGACTGGATGGTCGAGTGGGGCTCTATCCAGCAAACTATGTGGAAGTGCTATGAACCCGTTCAGCTCAAGTCACTCATCACCCATCAACGCCTTGCATTCCATTGCACATCTTATACCCATGTTTTTTTTTTTTCGAGGACATTTTATTCAGTTCCTGGCTGTATTCTATTCTTTCTCTTATTTCTTCGCGGTTGCGTCCTTATTATTTAAGTTCGGTTTCAAGGAGCTTTGTGCCAATTACCAAGGAAGGACGTCCGGCCTTTGTCTTTTTTTTCGCTCTTGGCGAATTATACAAGGAATAAAGTTTTGAGTGTATGTGGAAAGAACGTTTGACTCGTTGAAGTGTATGCATATTTTAATATACAAACTGATTCACATCGAAAAGAACCTGCTGGCGAGTGTTGTAAGCAAATAACTAGTCCCTTTTGTTGGCTATGAGAGTGAGGAAAAATAAAAACACGTTTCCGAGAATAATGAGCTTTTTTTCCCCTGAATCACTTGAGAAATGGACAATGTTATCGTTACAATGCATGGTTTTTTTTTTCAGGCGGAACATAAGTCCCCGTTTCAGCATGTTTGGTGTGTATAAAACCATCAGGAATTTCTTTGAATGCAGAAGTTCAAACCCCCAGGCAAGGGCACCGTTAGCCTGGGGAACGTTACTACTTACCTAACTCAATTCTCTTTACTGCAAATACTGTCCCATAGGTTCCTACCAGGATCCCCCACCCTCAGATCTTTAGCGGGATCTTGGACATGGATCCGCTTTTTCATTCTGGGTGGGTCAGGATTATAATTGATTTCGGGTCAGTAAAGAGAATTGAGTAAGGTAAGTAGTAACGTTCCCCAGGCTAACGGTGCCCTTGCCTGGGGGTTTGTTACTACACCCTAACTAATTCTCTTTACTGCAAATCTTTAGAATCGGAACCAAGTCCGAGATTTTTTGTATCTTGTCCCTCTTTTTTTTTTTT